>BMAV01021927.1:0-34866 GCA_019973955.1 Trichonephila inaurata madagascariensis
TATTGCATTGTCTTTTCTAGCATCAAACAGCCAACAAATTGTTTGATGTCGTCCATTTTTATTCATTTCTTTGAAATGCGTAAATAATTGCGCATACTTTTTATAATGTTCCTCAAATCGAATGACGTGGGAAGAGGAGCTGCATTATTAATTTCCTTTTCGTTTTTGGAATCTGCATCAATGATATGTTTGAACTTTGAACCAACTCCAAAATGGTTTTATCTACCTTAATTGAGGCTGTACACACATTGTCATTATTTACTGCAACGAATTATTCCGATGATACAGTAGGACTGTCCACAATCTGACTGGTGTTTTCCGTATTTTGTTCATTCTTAGAAGGGAAATTTTTTCGTTTTAAGCAATTTTCGTTTCGTGTTAAGAGAAAAGAAATGCATGAAAATGCATTGTAGTTTGTCGGAGCATGTGCATTACTTCGTCTTAAGCAATTTTGCGTTAAACATTTTTCATTGTATATTAAACTCATGTTTCTGGGAGGGGGGAGGAAAGAAACCACTCAAAAGTTAATCCAAACCCCAAATACAAACAATGTAATTTTTTTCATCTTTAATTCATCATGATTTGTGAAGGCATTTAATGATGAACAACAATTTTATGTACTCTCGAAAAATAAATACGGAATAACTGAAAGCTTGCAGGAAGTTTTTCAAAAAGTGCTTCATTTAAAATACTATTCCTCGCAATTGAATAAATGGTGCATTTTCATATCTCCAAAAACTGAATTTTTAATTAAATTAAGTAAAAGAAGTGTCAAAGTAAAATTACCATATTTATAACTATTTTTAATTCTAAAAACACATTCAAATACAAAGCGGAAAATAAATGTCGTTGATTCGGCTTTGCAATTTAAAATGAATTTTTCTCGAAACACATAAAATAAAAGCTTTGAAAAATGAAAGAAAAAATAGTACAGAAAATAGTACTGCAAAAGTAAGAATTCTCTTCTTTAAAAGGACATAAGAGATGCTTTCAAGAACCCGTATCGGGAACTGAATATTAAAAGGCCGTTTACTTTTAAAAGAAACAGAAATCAAATTAATTTCATTTTGCAAATTCCTCGTACTTGTTATTTTCAACAATACAAATATATTCTTTTTTTTTTTAAAAAAGTTCAAGATCTATTCAACCAAAAATTCCAAAGAAAACAATTTGCGTTAAAGAAAGGCGTATCAGGAAAAAGTCTCAAATGATTTGTTATATCTTGAGAGAGCTTAAATTAATTTCCCATCCTCATATAACTACAAAAAAGAATAACAATAACCACAAAAAAATTATTTTCCAAGTGATATTTTGATTAAAAGCAACAGTATTATATTTCAGAATTGGGAATATTTCCGAGAAAAGAATATGTCAGCGAAAAATTCAGACGAAAAAAGTTATTTTACTTTTGAAAATTTTTAAAAAAGGGAAACTATTACTTCTTCTACGATGTTGTATTTATAAGTTTTTCTAAATAAAGAAACATTTATTTTCCTTGTGTACTTTGAAAAATTATTAAGACTCATTATGAAAATCGGAACTGCTCTCGATACACTTTCAAAATTTCTTGTTTCAATTTTCTTTCATGTTTTCTTTACGAGATATATTTTTCCCATCATAACGTTTTAAAAGAATTACTTTAAGTTTTAAAATTAAAGCACTTTTTTTTGTCTTATTACTACGCTCTGTAGTAACATTGTGTAATAAGGAACATGGGTTTCTTAAGAGTTATTAAACCAAAAATAATTAAAATCAGAATATTTTTTCTTTTAATTATAACATTGCTGACATACACATTCTTTTTATCTTAAAAAGGAAAGTAATTATTTAATTATTTTTTCTTCTTTTATATTTTAAGTTGGTATAGTTCAGAGGTAGAGATCGGGACATTCACGGCGAGCCAAGTTGCTTTCCCTTTTATGTAGATTTAGTTTTTGTTGCTTTATCACTTTTTTAAAATTAGAATCCGGTTGCAGCTAAATGGACTAAATTCCTGAAAGTCACGTGATAAATGCAATCACGTGTTTTCAATTGAATTTAAAACTGATCTTAGATTTGTATATTTTTTTCCTACTTGTAAAACTTAGATCAATGATCAAATTTGGTAATTTGGTAAATATGTTCAAATATATACAGATTCTTCAAAAAACTTTCGAAATAAAAATAAAATTTAAATTAAGCTCTCTTTGTTACCCTATCTTGTTTTTATTGTTAATAAAAGTATGTAATTTTTAAAAAAAAGTATTTCCAAAACAAAAGTTGAGAACAGCGAAGCGCTTGAACAAATTGGCTGGAAACATGTGTTTGTTTTTATCATGTGATTATGATGTCACATGAATTAATGAAATGATTTGCTTGGAAACATGATTGTAATTATGTGACTATGACATCAGGCTTAGTTAACAGTGCCTGGTTAAATCTGAGGGAGAGTGGTGATACGTAACTATTGCTTTAAATTATTAACTACATTTTATTAAATTACACTGACAGACAAAAAATCCCAACATCAAGAAGAATTGTTGTAGAGTTATGAAATCTGGACAATGCAATTGTGTTTAGTTAACATGTTTAATTGATTAAATTTCAAGATCACAGGTTTATTTACGCTCCAAAAAATGCATTTCAATTGTGAAATGATGTTACATTAATAGCCGGTGTAACCTCCAGAATTTTGAATACAAGCGTGCATGCATTGTGTGATAAAGGTGCCGAAAGTCACTTTGTGGTATGGAGTTCCATGCTTCTTATACTTGTTGTGTCAATACTGAAACGTTCAGTCCTGGCTGTGGATGATGCTGGAGTTATCATTCAAAGATATCCCATACGTGCTCCATTGGAGACAGATCTAGTGGTCTCGCAGGTCAAAGTGACAAGTCTGTAGAGCACGTTGAGATACAACAGTGGTTGAGGGCAAGCGTTATCCCATTAAAAAACTTCCTCTTGAATTCTGTTCATGAATGGCAGTACTATAGGTTGAATTACAAGAGTGACGCACAAATTTGCAGTCAGTGCGTTTGGGATAACGAGAGTGCGCCTGCTGACATAGGAAATTTCTCCCCAAATCATGACTCCAGGTGTAAATCCAGTGTGTCTAGGCCGCAAGATAATTTGGTTGCAGGCATTCCCCTGGCCTCCTTCTGACCAATACACTGCCATCACTGGCACCAAGGCAGAACCTAAATTCATCAGAAAACACAACATATCTCAATTCCGTCCTCCGATGAGCTCTGACTTGACACCAAACACAAACGGCAATGGCTTAGAGTCAGTGGAATGCACTCTACAGGGCTCCTGGTTCGGAGCTGTCCTTGAAGTAATTGATTTCTAACAGTTCGTTGTATCACTGTGGTACCAACTACGGCTCGACGCAGTACGATGAGTCGCAAAGGTACACCGAATACTGCAGTGTTCCCTCAGTAACAGCAAGCATTTCAAGTAACACTGATTTGTAAGTCCTAAAAGTCTACTAGTACCACACTTAAGCGGGAAGCACAAAATTTGAATCGATGTCACTTTTCAAATATATAAATACGACTATCAAATTTAGTTTATCAAACACGTCTTTCTTGGGGTTGGGATTTCATTTTCCTTCAGTGTATTATTTCAATTTTGTCTATAATTATATTATATTGTTTCGTGTTTGTATTAAGAAGCCACTCCTTAGAAATTTTGCTTATTTTATTACAGATCTTGACTCCTTTTTACCGGGACTGTGTTCTTATTTTTAATAGAGGAGAATTCAAAATGAACATAACGATTACAAATACATTCATGGACAAAAAAAAATTAGAGCACCAAGAAGGAGTCGTTAAAATGAAACGAAATTTTACATACGTAATGACTACTTTGATATAAGTAAATAATTAGAAAATCAAAGAAAAAGGATCATTTATTTCAAAGAATAAGGCAAAAAAATTTAAAACGGAAAGGGAAAAATTTTAAAAAGGGGGTAAATTTTTTTTACTTGGCTTTCCCAAATTTTCTGTAACCTTTTTCTAGTTCGTTCAAACTCGTAAGATGCCCAACTTGCCGTCCCAAATGATTCCAGATATGCTGATTGGGCAAATATGGGGATCGGGAGGGCCCAAGGGAAAGGGTAGTAACAGTGTAGACAGTCTTTGACACCTTTGCTGTGTGAGGCCGAGCATTGTCTTGTTGAAAAAAAGGGTTTCCCGACCGTTGAAAAAGTACAAAATTTTCAAAACGTCATGAACATCCGCTGGACCGTCATGGTTCCACGGATAAATTTTGGGGGATACTGTGTTTTGAGGCAATGACCCCCCAAACCATCCCCCTTTGTGGAAGCAAATGGTCGCTGTAAAAACAAAGGTAGGATTGAGACGTTCCACGGGGTTCACACGAAGGGATTCTCATCACGTGGATTAATTAGGTCCCAAAGTCTCCTGGTTTTTCCGCTGCGCCCTTTTCCCTCGTTCTTGGCACCAAAAGGAGGCGTGATGGATGGGGTCAAGAGCGCACACTAAGGGGGCCCGCATTCCAAATTCCTTAAGCCAGGCGCCTTCATGGTTCGAAAAATACAGAGGCCCTAGTGAAGGTGCCGCGTGCCTGTATGGCGGCCTATGAAGCAGTTGGCTGCGGGGGTGCATTTCTTTGATGTGGGGTCTTCGGGACGACTGGTCTATCAAACGCCCAGACCCTGGTCCTCGTGTAAACATCTCCGGATCACGGGCCCCAACCTTTTCCCTCACAACACAATCAGGTGGCCTGATTGACGAGCTACTTCCCAGCAAATAGCCATCCCGTACCCTGCTTACGTGCCCGCGTAACTGAGGTGTGGGATTATCTAAATGATGAGACTTTTTGGATCTTAAACCAACTTTTATTAAGAAAAACAAATTACTTAAATTCAAATTAAAACTTTTTTAAAAAGTGAGAATAACCCAAACAAAAACTTTAAATTCAAGTCAGATCACACAACTAGATCACTTATCTTTTTATATTTAATTAACTGTCTAATCTAACTTCCAACAAAATATTACCTTTATGGGGGTCCCCTTTCCCTTCCCCTAGGTTGAAGAAATTCCTATTATGTTAATGTAGGTGAAAGACTAGACTTTCTTAACCCCTATATTAAATTCGATGAGCGTATACTTTTCCCAGAGCTGTGGACGTCTAACTCTTTTTCCCGAACGATTCCACACTGTTATTCTAGGTTTCCCGTTCTATCTCACCAAACCTTCTATCCAAAGTATATCTCATTTTGCATATTCGATCCGTTTCTTTCTTGGAGGGGTTTGGGAAAAGTTTTCCCATTTCTGGCCGTCAAAGAACTTAGGGTTTGTTAAAGAACGCGAAAATGTCACAACCCCCAAAGAAGAAAAACGTGATTTTTTTGGGTCTCAATCCCCCAATAAATTACGTCCAAAAATTTTTTTCTGAATTTTTCCCTTTTTTTTTTTTAAAATTTTTTAATCAAATCCTTTTTAACATTTTCCAATATTTATCTTGACTTTAATTTTTTTCATTACTCATCCAAATTAAATTTAATATTCAACAATTTTAAATTTAAACTCGTGACAAAAAATTTTTATTCCATTAACTGGGCCAACATTAATAATTGCTGTTTAATTCTGGTTCCTCTCTTTTTTTACATATATACTTTAAAGTAACTAAACACTTAAAATTTTAGTTTTTTCCTGGGTGCGCAGCCCCAAACTTTGCATCCGTATCATCATTTCATATGGGCTGAATTTCTGCCCATTTTTCCGTGTTGAAGTTACCTATAGGGGCTACAATTTTCGGGTCGTCCCCCTGAAAAAAAACCTCTGAGTTACTGTTTCCAATTTATGTTTACATAATACCAATAAGTTTCAATTTTTATGATTATATTTATTTGAAACCAAAAAAATTTTCATCTCCATCCCAACCCTGGTTAAAAAACCCCCAATAGCCGATCGTTAAATTTTATTGTTGTGCCTTGATACCCCGGTTTCCCTGAACCAGATCCCTATATACTAAAAATAAAACAACATATATATATACACATATTATACATTTACAAACATTTTTCAATAAACCTTTAAAAACAAATAACCAAAGGAATTGTCGATCCCACGAAGTCATCAGGCCCAAAAAAAGGGCTTACAATTGTTTTCTCCAAAAAAAAAAATTTTTAACAAGTAAAAAGTTAAAAAATAAATATACACTCATTGTGTGTAATTTTTTCTTGGCTTAAATTTTTAAACATCGCCCGAGACTTCTTTCTTTGCAATAATTCTTCCGACCACTTTTTGGGAAAGATCTAAAAATGAAAAAAACAACCTTTTTATATTCAGCCCCCCCACCATGACGCCCAATGACGAGGGCTACCACTGTTCTTTCCTTTTTCTCTTTCCTCGGCTCAGGAATTCCTTATTTGCCTGCTGTAGGGTTGTAGTCCCCCTTTGGCTTTCCTTGCTTTCCTGTTGTTCCGGTCGGGAATACGATCGTTTCTTTGGTTTGGGACGCAGGTTGTAACCATCATCTTGAACTCCAGTTGTCCCCGTCTTGTTTTCTTTCTTTATATAAATTTGGATGATAAGGGTCTTTTTTAATATTTTGTTAATTTTGTCCCTTTTCTCTGTGGTCCACTTCCCCCGATCCATATGATTCTTCTTTCCCCTTATCAATTTTGCCTTTTTATTTTTTCCCTGTTCTTAAATGAACTGGGGCGATCTGACCATGATCGCGTTTATCGGTCCCATCGTTTTTTTTAATTGTTTTGATTGGCGTTAACCCCTTTTTTCCCTCAACACGTTTACCAGTTTTTTCTTTCCCCCAAGTTGACTCATTTAACCCCTTGATGACTTTTTTCCAAGTACTATTTTTCCTGACGTGATTGAACTATTTGGGCCCTGTTCCTAACTCGACCTCGTCACACCCTAGCGATCAATTCTTATTTGATCAACGTTAACCGTTAATCTTTTTTCCCGATTTTCCCTATTACTATTATTTTATTTTTACTTCTAATACTCTATAAAAGGGCCTTCAAATTTTTGTTTTTTAGCGCAGACTTTATTTGCTGCTGAACTTAAAGGGGGGTGTTTCTAAAAGCCCAATCTTTCCTTAATTTTTATATCTCGTCTTCGTCTATTATAATATCTTTTCCCATTTCCTGTTTAGTTTTTTCAGTCTAGCTTCCCTGAATTCTTTCTATATTTTGCTTTAATTCCGAACCATCCAAAACCAATTTTTGAAATGGGGAAACAATTTTTGACCAAAATAATTCACAGGTGATTTTCCCGTTTTTTTATTCACCGCCTACAAATAGCGTAAAGAAATCACGTAAAATTGATCCCAAAACGTGTTAATTAACATAATTTGCAATCATTTTTACTATATCTCGATTAACTTTTCATCCCATTTGTTTGGGCTTATGCAAAGCTTACATGCCTTGCTAATCTTTCATTTAAATGCTCAAAAATTTCGGAATAAATTGGGGCCATTATCATTAAATTTTTTTGGGGCCCAAAAACGATATAAAGTTATCAAAAAAAAAATCCCATTATACGAGACGAGGCTTTTTAAGGGTATAATTTTAGCCCATTTGCGAAAAGATCGGTTATTTCTAAAATTTTTCTCTTATTCTCGATATAGGGTACGGGGCCCAACAAATCTAACGTCACTATCTCATTTGGATAATTTGATAAAAATTTTGACCAGCTGGAACGCGTTTTTATAGTTATTAACGGCATATGGCATGTAGGAAATTTATCAATGAATTTTTTTATGTACGGGGGAAAAAACAAACGTCCCCAAATTTTATGATACGTTTTAAATCTTTCCCAAATGTCACTATTGGCCTTGTGAAATTTCTCATTATTTCATTCCTTAAGGGTTTTGGAATGTAACGCATTTTCACCCAACGACGTTGCGTGTTTCCATAAAAAAACAACCTTCAATTGGGAAATCGGGGGCCAATTCTCCATATTTGTTCCAACTTGGGAAAAAATTTAGAATGACTAATTCTGGGTCATTTTCTTTTTTTAACTGTTCCGCAAATAATACTAAATCCCATTTGGACAATTAACTTTTTTTCCTACTATACTTTCCACATGATTTTTTGTAAACATTAACAATTTTCTTCATTTCGACCCATTAATCCAAATTCCCCTTTTTCTACCTTATTATCTTCAACCAGCGAATTTTTTTTCAACGATTTCTGATCAAAATCTAAAATAATCCTTGATCCATTTAAAAACAACACCAGAATACATGGGTATTCCAAATCTGTCAACACATGAAATGACCAAGGTCCCAAAAAATCTCTGATCTGAATAATCAATTCTACAATCCCCATGTTTTTCATTTCCCTTTTTCTGTTATTACCCGGGCTCGGATTTTTTTTTTTTATAAAAAAAAATTTTCTATATACTTCTTCCGATATAAATGATTTTCTGCCCGGTGTCCCCCTAGCCTTTTAAAAATGTGTTATTTAAAAAAAGGAACGTGGGGGTTCAAGGGGGGTTTTTTCATATCGGAGAAAGCAATTGGGGTTTCTCTTGTCAAATTTTTTAGGGTTTATCTTTAACTTTTACAATATTTAATCGTCCCCTTTTTCATCCTATCGCCTCGCTGTTTTCCCGAACCCCCATTTTACGGGCCCCTATTAAAATTATCATTTCGCTCATTTCGAAATTGGACCCTGTTTTGAATCTCTGATCACTATTCTGAAAATTTTCCTCCGAACCCCTATTACTTTGGTATTCTCTAAAAAATTTCCGGTATTTGGTCAGTCCCCCTCAAATTTCTCCCGTTTCTACCATTAGCATCAAAAATTAGGCATCCTATGGGGTTTTGACCTCTCTTTTCATTATCATTATTCTGTGAACTCCTTTTTTAAATTTTTAAAAATACCCTCTTCGAATTTGCTAAGACTTAAAAGTTTTACCCTGTTCTGCGTTGGGACTTCCACGTAGTCCGGGTCTGGGCGATGAACTAAAAAAGATCCCCCAACTCCTCGACATTCCAGTTCTAAATTTTTTCTATTTTAAAAAATCTACATAAAATCAGGGGGTTCCCGATTTCTTCCCTGCTGTGAAGAAAAATCACTTCCCAAATTTTTTCTTATTTTGATTGCGGGGAAAAGCCGCTAATTCAGCCTTGAGCTGCGCGAAATCCGTGGCTGTATTTTGCACTGCACCGTCCCAAATATTGATCCAATCTTGGCCCTTCCCGGGGCTTTTTAAAAAGAGACAGATTACGGGGTTTCAAGTAACTGTATTTTTATCTATTGTTTTAAGGAACTCTGTAATGTTTTAGAAAAAACATTTCAGGTAATACATTAAACCACCGCATTACCTAACCCAAAATTTAAAAAAAGGTTGGGGGCCAGAGACCAAACCACCCCTAAAGCTTACATGATCCGCGTAAGCTAGAGGTGTGGGGTTATCTAAAAGATGAAATTTTGGATCTTAACACAACATTAAGAATAACTTAAATTGCTTAATTCTAATTAACAACTTTCTTAAAGTGAGAATAAGCCAACAATTAAACTTTAAATTCAAGTCAGATCGCACAACTAGATCACTTATCTTAATTTATATTTAATTAACTGTCTAATCTAACTTCCTATACAAAATATTACCTTTTATAGAGTCACCTTCCTTCCTAGGTTGAAGAAATTCCTTTTATGTTAATAGTAGGTGAGAAGACTCAGACTTTCTTAATCCTTATTATATTCAATTGCGATGAGCGTATACTTCTTCTAGAGCTGTAGGACGTCTAACACTTGTTCCGAACGATTCCACACTAAGTTATCTCTAGGTTTGCCGTTCTATCTCACCAAACCTTCTATCCTTTTAAAGTATATCTCATTTGCATATTCGATCCGTTTCTCTTCTTGGTATTGGGTTGGAAAAGTTTTGCCATTAATCGTGGCCGTCAAAGAACTTAGGAGTTATGTTAGAAGAAGAACGCGAGAGATGTCACAACCTGACCACCCAGCTTCCATCATGCAGATGACTCTCCCCCTTTCAAACTGCGACAGATGCTCATATTGTCTTCGAAAACGGCGTAATGACATACCTACCTCAGCTCTTGCTTTGTAAACAATTCAGTACACTCAAACAAGCTTTGGTTACTTGTTTTATACTCCACGGGGAACGACGTTAAACGCTCTCTACCGGCTATACGTAATGCGCAATCACGCTGCATTTCTGATCATTTGCATATATCTCCGACATGTACCTTCATGCCAAGTTTCGTTACAATCCCGCAATTATTTCTTGGTGCGCTAATTTTTTTGTGCATGAGTGTAATTGTAACCGTTAAATTGAAAAGAATTTATCGCGTTATAAGAATTACACAAAATAGAAATACAGTTCAAAGCTTTGTTTACATCCCTTATAAATTTTCTGTATGTAAATATGGTTTCTATGGTCCCTTGGTAACACGAAAAACATATAAATGGTTGTCCATTTCCTTCCATACATTCTGAAGCATATCTGGAGTCACCAACGAAATCGCCTTGACAAGCGCATTTTGAGTTCTGGAATTGTTTTCATCAAATGAAGCACATACACGTGGTCTTTCACATATTTCTACATTAAAAAATCACATTGTGTTAGGGTGACCAAGAGAAGAACACATCGTCGACATCTCAAGTTCGATTGATTCACCGCATTGAAAATTGTTGGCTGAAAAATGTGAAAACTTCTATCTCCCAGTATGGTGGTTCTCAAGCTTGTGGAAAGATATTGGCTTAAAAATATGCAAACTTCCATCCGCCAATATGCATCTTGCCAAAAGATGTAATACGCAGATTCCGTATCAGACATTGCTCAAATATGTCAAAATAAATGTTTGCTGTAACACTTATGCCATTTTTACTTATGATACGTCCACAATGGATCGGATATCTTACCATTGTGTAATCTGCTCACGTATGCGCAAGCTCCTGGTTCATCGAGCTTGCATCAGAAACTAATGAAATTTTGAGCACCCTTTTACATTCTTTGCATTTTTATCGATAAATTAGTTTTAATTCAGTAATTATAGCCATTTGCAACAGCTGTATTTATCTTGAATTGCCCTGTGTTATGTTGATCTTACTTTATACTGTTTTTGGAAAGTTTATAGTGTGTGATTTAAAAACTAAAGCCCCACATCTGCATTTTGCACTTTTGGAATTTGATTAGTAAGATACTTATATTGAGAGAAATAATCAATTCGTCAAATAGATGCATTCATGGATTTATGATCAGAATAAAAGTTCCTGAAAAAACACTCAAATTGCTCGAAATTCTTTGCTCAACTCAAATCCTTCTTACATCAACACATAATTCTGTTCTCAGACACATTATCAGAATTTAACCGAGGTAAATATGAAGACTTGAGAATCTAGAGTAATAATTTTAAAACTTGTTTTCCTATTTGCGAAATATTCCTATATATCTACGTGATAAGTATTTTTTTACATCTCTGAAAGATCATTAGAAAACAAGAATAAAAAATGAAATTATTTCCGAGAATTGTGCATAAATTTAGTTATTTTCACACACAACTTGATCGCCATGAAGATTCAGACATTTATGTTACCGGTAGACGAGTTCCTCGAACATTCTTCAAGGAATGAAAGAAAGCTCATGATTCGTGAGGAAGCTTTGGCCTTCTTCTCTAGTTCAGTTCAGAATAGATAAAAATCATTCGACGCTAAGTGCTGCTTTGACTTAATATATAAAGCTATTGTTATCTAACACTTTCTGGAGTGGTTGAAATAAAATATGTTCTATCACCTGGCGTAGAGGCCGGATTTAGCACCGAGTGATCTTCATCTCTACCTGAACTGAAGAAACTGATTGGACAAGAAAAGGTTACAGAACAATAACGAGTTTCGAGCCACCGTTCAAAATCATTTCACAACACTGGGACAACATTCTTAAAAGAAAGTGTCGAAAAAATCAAAGTTCGAACATCGATACAACATACGCCTGAATCTTCATTGGGGTTATGGCAAAAGGAACAAATCTTGTTTGTACATAACTTTTAATAATAAACAACTTTTCGTTACTCTTATCTTTTTTATGGTTAAACGAAGATTAAAAGAAACGTCTCTCATAATACAAATAACAATTTATATCGATCAATACTGATTTCCAACATAAAAATAGTTTAAAAGAAATTTTCTAGAATTTTTTTTTTATACCTGACTAGAGAAGAATTTTGAAATTTAAGCACATTTAACGTCATTAAAATTTTTCTTAACATTTTATGATCGTTGTAATATGCTATTAATTACTGAATATAAATGAAAACTTGAAAGTATGCCGCTTTTGCTACTGAATTTTGTTTATGTTGCATAGCTTTTATTAAAACGATTTTTGCATACTGTATACATAGCTTGCCTCAAAATTTCATACGGGTTATGAATATTACATTCTTGATTTACGTAAGAAAGGCATCCTGTGAAAAATGTATTTTTATTTAAAAAGTATGATTTAGCATTGCTATAAGGAAATTCAGCATATAGAAGTACAAAATAAACTTAAACGTAAATTCCTTGTATACACGTCATTATCCAGTATTGAGCAAACAGACGTAAATTGAATCCTGTAAGAAATACAAGACATGCTAAAATATTAAAATAAAAATCATGTATACTATAGCGAGTAGGATTTAACAAACTTCTTAAATTTAAAACTGCATCCAAGATCGTTCTTATATTTTAAATTTTTGAACATATGTTGATAGACAAAAAATATATTTTTTTAATAAATTGGAAGGAAGGTACGTTTACATTCTAAATTTTTTTTAGAGCAAACACAGGCATTTTGTGCTTATGGTTTATCTATTTTCAAGCTCTTCCGTAAGAATATTTTGAAGAATATTAGAGTTGTCCATGTTGAAAGGCTTAAAAATATTTTTGAGACAAATCGCGCTTTCTTCGAGAAGCAAATATGAACCAAAAAATATTTTATAAAGTTTTCCCAAAATAAATAAAAAAAATTTAAAAATTCTTCAAAATACCACAAAGGATTTGCCTCAAAAATAGCCTGTCATTCGAATAATATTTATTTTCTAATATAGTTGGAACATTCCACAAAAAAACAAAACATCCCTTTCTGGTGGAAAGAACGAACAAAGGAAAACGTAAGCGAAGAGCTATAGGCAAACACGTTCAAAAGCTTATATTGAATGCAAAGTAAGACTCATAGGTGTCTGAGAAAGCCTTTTGAAAGGGGAAAGTAGTTTTGTTTTGTGGTTGATAAAATCTTTTTTCCCTCTGTTCCATTTTCATCTTTGAAATAGTCTAGTTTTTTATTTGATTCAGTATCGATATTGATATTAAATTGTTTTAATCATAAATGTGGTCTAGTGTGAGAGATGCAACGTGTAGTTTAATGAATATTTCTCCAACAAAGTAATTGAAAGGAATCTTTAAAATATGAATCAATCAAAAATATTTTTAAGGAATATTAGAAATTCTCCCTGCAGCTTCTAATGTATGTATGTAATTTCTCAAAGACCCAATAACGAGAACTATGGAATTCAAAGTCTATTGAAGGGGTATGGGGTTTCCTATATAGAGAGAACACTGGGACAAAGTGTTAAAATGCTTGGTGGCTGGCAAAATAAACCCCGACTTAGGGGGACGTGGCGATATTTCGATAGGGAAAGTCAGAAGAGGCAGCTAACAGGCAAATTCCCCAAAGTCATGACTTATGGGATTTTCCAGGACTCTACTGGTTCTGTGCTTTTAAACAGAGGCAGTACTAAGTCTACAGGGAAGATTTAGTGTCTGGCAGGAAAAAGATGACGAAATATTGCATTCATTTTGCACCATGTAAGTTTTACGTTAAAGGTAAGCCTCTGTACAGAGGTCTGAGCTATAAACAGGCAAGATATTATTATAATAGAAGCATTTTTCACAAAAGGAGAACATTTTGAAAAAAGGTTATTCTAAGTTAATTTTTTGCCGAAATATTGTATTTAAATAAAAAACATTTTGTCAAAATGTCCTTAAAACAATTTTATACATGTATTCTAATCTGTCACTAAATATAAGGAAAACTATCCATTTATGCGCTTTTTTAAAATCATAGTTCCGAACGTAGTCGGATACCTTACAGTATATGCGTATATCTGGTAATGTCACAAACTTGCATTGTTTTTAATAGATTTAGCACTATGATTGTCCACTACGCCGATAAATATATACGTAAATTTAATTTAATTCATTGTTATATTAAATGCATAATACATAATGAGATGATGTTTAAAAAAAACAGTAAAACAAATTCATTTATGTTGGTATAATATATATTTTCTTATGCAAAGTCTTTTAGTTAGTTTAGTTTTACTAGCAATCAAACAGAAAACTGGGCAGCTAACTATAAGTCAAATTTATACAAAGAATTTGACAAATTGTTATAAATATTACTCTTTATGATAATATCTGATGGACTAAAAAAATTTCTGTAAATCTCGCGTAATGAACTTTTTTATTTGAATTTCTTTCGGGCATCGCATTATTTATTCATGAGGAAATGTCTGCTCTCTCCACAGTGATTTTAAAATATGTAAAATTCCTGTCTAACTTTTCTTATTTTCCTTTGAAAAATAGTATTCTTAACCCCCAAAAAACCCCCTAAAACATTTTTAAACAAAAAACATAACTCGGAACATTTCTTATCCTCTCCCTCTGCTCTTAAGGGCCTAATCGCCCTTTCTAAAAGATTAAATTGCCGCAAAGGGCACTTATTTGTATACAAATTCTAATTAAAGTTATGAAAGTTGTCAAAGATTACTTACAGTGAAAATCGTTTAACACGAAACTGAGCAGACTGAAATATTTTATCGTGTTAAAGGATATTGCAGAGAAAAAACATAAATTCAAAAAAATATATATATATTAGAGTACATTTTATTTACATTACTATGCTTATGCAGTGGTGGCCAAAATGTGGACACTTTTTATAATTGTTGTGTTTTTTAAGTTTGTATGCTTGTAGAAAATGCTACGTTGCACAAAATGCTAAGTATTTTATATCATTTTAAGGTATCCGACTACTTGCGACCACTTTTTTAAAAAAGATAATGGATATATGGAGATTTTTTTTGTGGTTTTTAAATTTATTTAGTACATTTTAAGAAAAAAAGACTAAAATTAAGAATTGAAAAATAAATTATTACAACTAAAATGGGAAAAAATGGGTAAAAATTGACAAAATATTGCATAAACGGGACCCGCTCTGTACAAATAGTAAATAAACAAATTCTCAATTTTTCAATTTTGATGTATTACTTTTCTATTCCTTTTTGAAGTGACCTTCAGTATAAGAGATATTTTTATTTTTACAAAAACTAGAGAACTTTATCTTAACTGTTATATGAAATTTCTTAAGAAAACAGTGTTTGTATTCACATAAAGAACTGTAAATTTTGTAATAACACAGTGATTGATAAATCTGAAGGTTAAAATACTTCTGCTGTTATACAGAACATACACACAAAATTTCAGCCAATTATTTAAAAAACTTTTTGAGCAATCGCTATCTCCGTTTGAGGTTTTCGGAAAAAACACATTTCGAGTAAAACGCATTTTAAAGTTCGACATCTTATGTAAAGTTAGGGCATCTGCTTTTACTAATACACCTGTGGTTTTTATTCTAGTGAATAGAAAATAAAAACCTTGGTATTTTTATGAAGCCACTAAGATGGCCTATAAAATAAAATCATAAGAAAATGTGTCCATTTTTTAAAAAAATCATGATTTTAGGGTAGTCGGATAGCTTAAAGAAAATTTAATACTAAATTCAATACAAAATGACAATACAAATATTTGCAACCCCAAAAAAGTTATGCTGTAAAAACTGCCGATATACATTAAATACTGATGATATAGCAGCGAGTTATCAGAGCTTAGTGAGGTTGCCTTTATTCTCTATTGCAGCTTCACATCGATGTTTCATTGACCTGAAAATAGTTTTAAGCTCTTCCTTCGTTATTACAGGATGCCAGGAAACAATTATATCCTCAATTATTTCCTTTTTATGTAACGGGTACCTCATTCGGACAAGAGTTTTCAAACGGTGCCACAAGTTTTCGATACGATTGAGGTTAGGACTGTTTCTTGGCCAGGATAACAACGATATTTAGTCAAAAAGCAATGACATCAAATAAAAGAGTGGATTGAACACATGTGTGACCAGAAAGTGGTATTTCCTATATTAAAATCACATAACAAGTGGGTAATTCAGTCACTACTTCTGGAGACTGAAAATTTTGTTTAAGATGTCAGAAGACAAATTTAATTTTAAAAAAAATGCAGGAAAAGGCCGAAAAAAGGTGCAACACATCTGTTGAGGACAAAAGAACAAAAATACTATGTTTCAGAGATAAAAAAAATTTCATGGACATCCATCAGAAGTGATCCTAGTGTTTCTGTCATTTTAAAAACAATCAGGAGTAGATTAACAGATGTAAGACTAAAAGGTAGAATTCCAAGAAAAAAGCCTTATCTCAATTTACAGCGGCGCTAAAAGGGACTGCCGTGGGCAATGGAACACATTAATTGGACAAATGAGTATTAGTCACGTTATATAGAGGTACGAACTAAAATATCGTTATTTGGTAGTAATTGCCTAAAATATGTAAGACGTAGAATAGCAGAAATGCTACATTCTGACTGCATCCAGGCAACTGTGAAGCACCCACATAGTTTTATCATTTAGGTATTCATATCAGCAGATGGTTCGGTCGCCTTCATATCATCAGTGGGACATTGAATGTCATAAAATACATTGACACCATCCTAGAACCCAAACTGCTGCCTTCCATCAAGGATTTATTTACCAACAATGCTTCATTTATTTTTCAGCAAGATTTTACTCCTTGCCACACAGTAAAGTAATTGAAAGATGTACCATTCTAAGATCATTGAGTTGTTGTCCTGGCCAGGAAACAGTTCTAACTTCAATCCTATCGAAAACTTGTGGCACCGTTTGAAAACTCTTGTTCGAATGAGGTACCCATGAAATAAAAAGGAACTAATTGAGGATATAATTGATTCCTGGCATCCTGTAATAACGAAGGAAGAGCTTAAAACTACTTTCAGCTCAATGAAAGATGGATGTGAAGCTGTAATCAAGAATAAAGGCAACCTCATTAAGCTATTATAACTCACTGCTATCACCAGTATCTAATGTATATCGACAGTTATTGTACCATGACTTTTTATGCGTTATAAATATTTGTATTTTCTTTTTTTTAATTGAATTTAGTATTGAATACTCTTTAAAATGATATAAATGCTTTACACACACATATTGTGCCAAGTATAATTTTCTATAAGCATATAAACTAAAAGCATAACAATTTTAAAAAGTGTCCACAATTTTGGCCACCACTGTATACATGTATTCAATATAAATCAATGAAACACACAAAAGTATTCACGTGAACTTAATGAAATTTTATGCGAATATTTCAAGTATTTTGAAAAACAAAATATTTGTTGAGTTTTTGGAAAAAAGTCTGATATTTTTAGCATCAAATTGTCAACAAATTATTCGATGTCATCCATTCTGTTATTCATTTAACCATTGGAATATGCGTCTAAATAACTGCTCATATTTTACCTGATGCTCTTCGTTTCGGATAACGTGGGAACAGGAGTAGCATTATTCATTTCATTTCCGTCGTTAGAATCTGTCGCAGTTGACAGATTGTCTCTCTTTGAGCTTTGAATAAACTCCAAAATATCTTTGTCTGCCGTAATTTATTTTGTACACACATTATCATCATTTACTGCAACTAATTTTTCCGATGATACTGTAGGACAGTCCCATAATACAGAAACAGAAGCGATTAAGCCATTTTTGTTTTCGTATTAAGAGAAAAAAAATACAAGAAAATGCATAGTAGTTTTTCGAGGCCGTTGTATTATTTCGTATCAACCGATATTTTATCTTGAGCGTTTTCGCTTTAAACGTATTTCACTGTATTTATATTTTTAATCCAAATGAAGCTGACTTTTTCCCTTCGTTTAAAGAATCAAAAGTTATTTATTTACGGTATCTCCTGTGTTTGATTCAATTTAAGATGTTTTTGCTAAACGGTTGGATTTTAAATATCGATTGCAATGGTTAATGCATTTCATTAAATGTATATGATTCAATAATAATACTATTACTGGCAAGGATACTCGATATAATATACAATTCCAAAAAGAAGTAGGGCTTCTTTGCATATCCAGATGCTTTTGAGGTATTAAATCTTTTTTGAAGGCAATAGAAATATGGCTCGACCTTATTATTTTCAACTGAGTGAGTGTTATATTAATATCACACTATAAAGTAACACTAGGGCTATTGGCAACGGACCTCGTGATTTTGTACAATGATCAAATGACGAGAACTATACCTGAGTGCTGACTATCCCTCTTTAGGTTCCACACCCTTCCAACGGGAAAACGTTTGAGCCTCGACATATTTAACGCACAGCATTCTTTCTATACGGCGGGTCTTCAGCAGCACTAGGCTCAAACTCATGACATGCACAATTAGCCCATGACCTTGACCATTGGGCTACCGTGGCCAAGCCGTGTAGGGGAGCGATGCACGTTAAATCTGTTGAGAGCTCAAACGTCCTCCCGTTGGTGTGGTGTGGTAGTTAGGAGAGGGGTGCCAGCTCAGCTGTCGTCCACGTCACTTGACCATGGTTAAAAATTACGTGGTCATTCGCCAAAAGCCCTCGTGTAACTGAACAATGCGACGTTAATATTCACTCACTCACTACCGAGACCAGTTTTCAACTAAAGTTTGCCTCTCTCTCTTTAAATAATGTGTTTTTTTTCATATACAAAATGTATTGAATGGAAACCTCGGTCTCCTTTGGAAGAGATAGAAAAAGTGAAGAAATATGTCTGGAAGAGACAGAAAAACTTTTAAAGAAATCTCTTTTTTTTATGTAAATTAAGAAGATATGAAAAGAATGGAATTAGCAAAGGACACCTAAAATTTCATATTTACACTGAAAAGAATTAAGAATTACTTAAGAATTTCTTAAATTATATATATTGAAGCTGAAAAAGATTTAAGAGAACTCTGAAATTCCGAAATTGCTTTTGGAAGAATAAACATTCGAGAGATGGAATTAATGTTACCTGCAAGTCAAACTGCCAAGAGGATTGCCTGTTTCAGAAAAATATATCATCAATAGAGAGCAAAGAATTGTGTTCGCTCATTAGACATTATTTTCTTTTAAGACATTTTTCAACTATGCCATCTTCATTTTTCTATAAAACGCAAATAGAATAAACTCATAAGCAATACCCTATTTCTATGGAAAAAATATTCAGTGAGCCCCATATTTGCAAACATTTATTCAAATTTCTTCCGGTATCTGACAAAACCGTTATAACTGAAAATAAATTTAAGAACTGGAATAGTGTATTTGCATGAAACAAGCTAGAAAAAAAAATCCTTCTAGCATTTTTTAGTTTAAAAATATATATATATTATGAATGTGTGTCATATATTATCGTATATTTAGAGAAAAACAGATAGATAGCTAGATACACACAAACGTGCACATATATATGTATATATATATATGGAGGGTAGAAAAAACACACGCATATATATAAATATATACTTAGTGTAAATGCATTCAAGGGGCTCACATTTGTTTTATTTTTACTTCTACTTCTCAATTTTACCATTGTATAACTTTACAGGATTAAAATTAATCTTAGATTTATCATGAATCTTTAAATAGATATACATTTGAATACTGAATTCTCTTAGAGAATTTTTTAAAAAAAGAAATGTTCAAAGATTTATAACAACTCAACGAAGAAAAATGTCTTTAATTTTAAGTATAATATGTAGAGTAATATGCAATAGTAGAAAGAAGATATCGAATAAATTACTGTATTATTACTAAATATTTAGAATAATTATTAAAACAACTTGTGGCAAAACTTTATTTTTTTTTATTTAATTGCAGTTTTCTGTTGTGCAAGCAAACTTATCTCTCTCTCTCTCGTAAGTATGGAAATTAAAAAAAAAAATCAATTACTGCCAATAAAGAGAGCAATATGCAAAACAAAACTGACAGGCTACCAGTTGTATTTTTGGACAATTATCTCGAAGTAGAAATTAATTCTAAAATAATTAATTTTAAAAAAGCCAAAGACAGGGAAAAATCCGCATAGTTTTAGCTTACCGTGTGATATCCCCCAGCCAGGGTGTACCATCTCCTCATCTACTAGAACCAAATTTGTAGGAAGAAATGATTGATCGCCCAAATTCTCCATAATAAAAATCTAATTTATTATTATCTAAATATATTGATCCAAACCACACAACACAAGTCTTACTAGAGGGATATAATCAGGAGTGATACACACACAGCGTAATTCTAAATCCTAAGTAAATAGCGCTTGAAATCCTAATCACTATCTTTATGAGAAATTAACCTAAGAATCCTTATCTACCTTAGATTCCTTAACACGCTTAAGTCCGTTCTATAATTACACTTCTATAATTTATATCTTACCAATACCTCACGGCGATCAGCATCACAGCTTTCTGTCTCCTTCTTCTATTATTCATCTAACATTCTTCTATTCTACTACTATATTACTAACACGCGAATGCTAAAGCTCCAATATATATCTATTGACTATATATATAATCTGCATAACGCGATTTCTTCTTGAGAGGATTGGATTGAAATAACGCCATACTGGCTCCAAAGATTCCCCAAGAGGATTAGTGTGAAACACGATAAAGCCCCGTCACAACCTCTGATACGGAAACCTTATACGTTTTAAATTTGTTATAAAAATTTTGCTCAGACATATTGAATGATACCAGCGATGCAAAATTACTGGAAGTCGGACCTGTAATATAATAATTATAACTATATTTACGTTGGCTGACAACAATTGTTATTTAAAGTTGTCTTGATTTATTATTTTCATAAGATTTAATGTTATAATACATAAGAAGACTATGAGATATTTAATTGGTCATGCCTACAGCAAACTACATATTGAATTACTTTTATTTGTTTTTTTTCAAAGGTGCTAAAAATTTCTAAGGCCTTTAAGGCTGTTTTCGTCATATGTATGAGAGCGTGAACTTGACGCGGAGCACATTTTCGGACAGAAAAATATGTTTTAACTTTTATAAAAATTTGTGACATTGTAATTCATACATTAGCTTATAATATAGTGTTTTTAAAATTCCAAAATATTTTCTAAATAATTAGTTTTTCCTTTTAACACGTAAAAGGTTAGCTCATTTAGCATTACGGTATAGGAAATAAAATATTTTATAAAAGAAAAAATGGATTTACTCGGATAAAAATGAGTAGTTTCATAAAATAAGGGATTCTCTACAAGATAATGAAGCTAGAATATAGTATTAATGTTGAGGCACTTTTATACATGCAAAAATATTCAGAATTTGATCTCTACTCTTTAACATTAGCCGAAGACAGCCTTAACTTATATTTTTTCAAGACTTTGCTAAGTCACTTATTTAGAATTAGAATTTAATTTTTTAATCGTGAGATTTATAAAAGTAATCATTTAACACATATCCACTATTCAAGCTCATATGGAACTTTGCTATTTCAATTGTATTTTTACTTATCCTCAAATTTTTATTTAAATTCTGCATTTCCATTTATAAGCATTCTGCATTTTATAAGCTTTTCAGAAAATTATCAAAATGCTCCTTTAATGTTATTTTCATTAAGGTGTGGTGTAAAAAAACCTTTATAATAGATTAACATTCCTAGTTATATGATTCTTGACAATAAACTCTAATTATTTAAAGAGAATGTAATAGAATTACTTACGACATGGAATGAAAGTCTTTTCGTGTGTATAGAAATATACTCATTTCTAAAAATTATCTTAATGATAGAAAAAACATAAACACAACAAAATTTCTTTGCTGGCCTTGATTATTATTATGTTTATATGAAAGAGTTTAAGGGTTTGCTTGAAATAAATTATTTAAAAATAAATCAAAATATATTCGATACGAGAAAAATTTTTTCATTAATAATGTATTTCAAAAGAAAAGGAAAAAACTGCTTAAGGTATCCGACTACGTTCGGAACCGTGATTTTGCAAAAGAGCGTAAAAGGATAATATTTATGATATTTAGTGTCACTTAGATTAGAATACATGTATACAATTGTTTTAAGGACATTATGACAAAAAAAAGTATTTAAATACAATATTTTGGAAAAAAATTAACTTAAAATAACCTTTTTTCCAAATATCCTCCTTTTATGAAAAATGCTTCTATTATAATAATATTTTGCCTGTATATAACTCAGACCTCTCTACAGAGGCTCAACTAGAATTTTTGAAATGCATAACTCGGAAGTCGGTTTATCCATGTTTTACGAAAACAGAAGAGAGAAATTTTAAGAAAATACGCCGATAATTATTTCAAATGGTTGTAACTCTGAAAATAATTTGAATTTTTCAAAAATCATAGTGGAGCTTCTGTACAGAGGTCTGAGCTATATACAGGCAAAATATTAATACAATAGAAGCATTTTTTACAAAAGGAGAACATTTGGAAAAATGGTTATTCTAAGTTAACTTTTTGCCAAAATATTGTATTTAAATAATTAATTTTTGTCAAAATGTCCTTAAAACAATTGTATACATGTTTTCTAATCTAAGTGACACTAAATATCATGAAAATTATCCATTTATGCGCTTTTTTAAAATCATGGTTCCGAACATAGTCGGATACCTTAAGTATTGTCAAGTACCATTATCTATGCTAAAATACTCCACAATATACGTGCCATCTAGAACAGTGATCACCAATCCTCGGACCGCTACTGGTAAGCGTCCCGGGATCAAAATGGTACCGGGTCACCTAAGTAATATTAAATTATTTCTATTTTATTTACTGTAGTTTATTTCTCTTGGTTTGTGAGACTTTCCAGGGAAACTAATTTAAATTTTATGCTAAATCACTTAATATTAATTTTTTGTGTAACTATATTTTATTCCCTGTGTGTGTGTGCATGTGTGTGTGTGTGTGTGTGTGTGTGTGTGTGTTGTGTGTGTGTGTGTGTGTGTGTGTGTGTGTGTGTGTGTGTGTGTGTGTGTGTGTGTGTGTGTGTGTGTGTGTGTGTGTGTGTGTGTGTGTGTGTGTGTGTGTGTGTGTGTGTGTGTGTGTAGACGTATTTAAATACATTAAAATTAAAATTTTTAAACCAAAATAATCTAAAATATAAACAATCAACGTGTTTCCCCCCCACACACACCTCAGTGAGCCTTGGTAAAATTGTCAAACGTTGACCGGTCCGCGGTGATATCAAAGGTTGGGAAGAATTGATCTAGAACGTCAGAAAAATACTTAGGACTGTTGAGCCACTCGAGTGAAGCAGAGAAATCAGAATGGGAAGTCATGATCTTATCAAAATACTTAAGAATCTCCATTTTGGTGGATTTTTCCATTTTCGATGAACTTTCTCATAAATGGAAAAATCAGAACGAATATCCGAAGAGTATACCTTTTATGAGACATTTGTTATGTGCTATGTATTATTACTGATTTTTTAAAAAAATTTTATATTGTAAAAAAAAATCTTTTTTTTTTAAATTTTTTATTTCTTTATTTGAAAATCATTTTTATTTAATTTATGCTAGTGTTCAAAATATGCAGCTACAAACAGAAAAATATATGAACCAAAAATATGAAAAAAATTTCCAGTTTTGTTCTAAAACGCTAATATTTCTTTAATTCTTCTTAAACAAGTTGAACTATACAGTAGAATTCGATTCTTGCGACTAATGTAGAGTGAAACTAATTCAGTAAATAATATTTTTAATACCACATTTGTCCCACCTCCATTTTATTTTTACCATTATTTACCACCATTTTATTTTTACTACTACATACATTTCAATAAAAAATTTCAAATTACGCAAAACTACATGAATTATGTAAAATTTGTTTTACGTAGCATTAGATAATAAACATAAGCAGTATTCAAAATAAAGTTTAAAACTTAATTATATTGCCTGCTAAAACTTTTCCTGTTAATTAGATTACATTGAAAGATGGTACCGGGGACATATTAAGAGGAGTAGAAAACCCTCTCTCTCTCTCTCTCTATACCGACAATGTTAAATTGGCTGTTTTCGATGTACCTTTTCTCAAAATCTTTTATATGTACATGTTTATAATGTTTCGTACAATTAAAGTACACCTTTCTCATTATACTGAAATGAGCTTTTAGCTAATGTTGAATTTTTTCATAATTTATAAAATATTTTATCAAACATAGTGAAATTTGACCCATTTTTCACATAAAAAAATTTGTAAAAAATAAATGTTTTGCGTTTTTTACAAAAAGCTCATTTTAGTATATATCAACCATCATAATAAATATATCATAAAAAATTTACATACCTGTGAACAGTAGTTTTTCAGAAAAGGTACATCGAACATCAAAATTTACATTTTGAGATAAATTGATTTTAATGTATACAGTGAGATTTCTAATCGGCTAGGAAATAAAAAAATAAATAAAACGCTCAATTTACAATAAAAGGTACATGTTTTGGCTTATATCAGACGTTCAATTTTTAAGCAAAAACGAAGCACTTTGCTTACATTTTTCGCCATTCAAATGGGCGTGGCCCAGTTTCAACGATTATTTAAAAATAGGTTTTAAGGGCTTCTAACTACCCTAGAGGTTAAAGAGTAAGGTATTTTTAGAAAAATAAAATCCATACAATTTGAAAATGTGAAAATCTCAAATAGTCAAAAAAATAAGATTTCAGCTTTCCAACCAACCCTTAATAACATTATTCATTTCAATTTGCTTCAATCCAATTTTAATGTACAATATACGTTTTTATGTACAATATACGTTGTTACAACGTCAAAATATGCTCAGGAGATGAATTTACTGCAGTGCTTCTCAAACTTTCAATATGCGTGACCCACTATCCAATCATCATTTTCATCGCGCCCCCCTCCATACAATAACAATGTATTGAATTCAATAATACTATATTTTGACACTAAAGCTACAATACGACTTTAAGCTCTTATATGCCACCGACATATATAAACCTCTCGCTCGGTCAAAGTATTGATTTTCTGGACGTATATATAAGAGTCTTTCCAAAGTAAAATCTTTTATGGGCATCGCTACCCATAAAATTATTCCGAAGGTTTTGGAATGCAATAAAAGGATCTTGACGGTGTTTGCGAAAGATTTACTTATTTCAGGGGATTTTTGCTTATTTATTCCTTCTCTCCTCCCCCTCAAAAAAACCCATTAAAATACGCTCATCTACATGGAAAACGGTGGCATTAGGGAGAGACTTTTAATCGACAGTTAAGGAAATTATAAACCGTACAAATTATCACGATAAATGTTAATACAAACCCATGGGGTCACTGATAATTATCAAATTTGTTCTTCACTTAGTATTGTTAAATTAATTATAAAATAAACTGTACAGTACTGATATATTTATAAGTGTATTATATCAGTGTAAATGTGTATTTTATATTTTATTATATCAGAAAATATTTTGTTTGCTTACTTTCAGTAAATTAGTTTTTAAAATAATCTTTTGTTTTCGATTTTTCAATATGCTCGTGCCCCCCTCGTAGAGTTACCACGCCCCCCAAAGGGGGCACGCTCCTCAGTTTGAGAAACGCTGATTTACTGAGTAATTATAAGAACGAATGGAAGTTTTTGTGTATAATTGTAGTGGAATACGCTTAACGCATGAAAACACTTAAAACGAAATATTAGTTAACACGAAATAATACAACGGTCTCGACAAACTACTATGTATTTTCATGCATTTTTTTCTCTTAACGCGAAAAGATTTCCCTTCTGAGATTGACAAAATACGGAAAACACCTAGCCGCTCAGGAGTATAAAATGAAAGAGAAGTGGTTTCACATTTTTCGTAGAAAGGAAGCTAAATGGGCTTTGAAATACCCTAGGTATAGACTGTGATACAAACTAGTTTTGTTGATCTAAGCTACTTTCAGCCTCCACCCCTACAAATGCCAATGAATTATTGTTAAGTTTCTGTATTATTGGATTGTCCTACTGTATCATCGGAAGAATTCAATGCAGTATATGATGGTAATGAGCGTGCAGCCCCAATTATGGCAGACAAAGACATTTTGAAGTTCGTTCAAAGATCAAAAAATATCATTGATGCAGATTCCGACGACGAAAATGAAATGAACAATGCCCCGCTCCCGTTACCACGCCTTCCGAAATGAGGAATATCACAAAAAATATGCTCAGTTATTTATATACATAGACGCCCATTCCAATAGTAAAATGATCAACAAAATGGATGACACCGAACAATTAGTTGACAATTCAATGCTAAAAAAGACAATGCAAAGAAAAATAACAGATTTTTTTCCCAAAAACTCAATATAAATGTTTAATTTTTTAAAAACCTTGAAAGTTTTGCATTAAATTTCACATCAAATTCTTGCGAATGTTTTTGCTTCATTATTGAGAAACCAGCCTGATTCTCTAATTCCTTAAACAGAAACATTCTTATTGCAATTAGATAACATTCCACACTGCAAATTCCAATAAGTTCTCAAGTTCGCACGTCTAAATAAGATTTATTAACATGTACCAATTTGTATTATTCAAGTGCACTTTTCAGCAAATACACAAAAAGATTTCGGTTTAATTATTACTTGATAAGTGCAAAAACAATTCTGAGAATTCTAAGAATAATTTTAGTATACTAAATGTGAATATCTTATCTAATGCAGTGCGCTTTAATTTGAATTACTAACTAGTACTTTTATACCAATTTTTTCTATAATTCTATAGAACTTAAGTCTTCAACAAGATTAAATTAACTATATGCTTAAGGTTCATTTGAATATGTTAGTATTAACCATATTAAAAAGCTTGAATTTATTTTTTAATACTAAGTTTGCATCGGAATAACAATTAATGTGAGATAAATTAAGTTGACATTATATATTTTGTACTTTCCTTTAACTCGATATTTTCTGTATTAAAACAACGTAAAATCTTTTGTGAAAATCTAAAAACTGTTTAACCAAGATATCTGGAAGAAAGAAAATGTATTAAAGAAAGGCGCATTGTCAAACAGTCGCAAATAATTTGTTGCGTCTTAAGCGTTAATTAATTTCTCATCCTTTGAAAACTGCGGATAATACCAGTAAAATAAAAATGGTTTCTTTTTATCAGTTCCTTTTTAATGAAAACTGACGATATTACTTTAGCACAGTACATATTTTTAAAAGAATACACTAGCAAGAGTAAAACATAAACAAAAAATCACATTTTCGTTCGTTAAATGTTATAAAAAGAAGTTACTACACACATATTTAGATGTTGCTTTTATAAATTCTTCCCAAACAAATAAACATTCATTTTCTTTTGTATTAATATTTTGTAAAAGTCTTTATGAATATTTAAATTGCTATTGACATATTTATAAAGCCTATTTTCTCTTTCCTTTTTAAGTTTAAAAACTAATTATTTACAAGAAAAGGCTTTGATTTTTTATTTCCATTTAGAAATCAAACAACAGCATCCTTATGTGCATCTTTGCTGTAATTAAATTATGTTCAAAAGTTTAAATTTTACAATATATCCTATTTCTAAATTCATTTACGTGTACTAAATGAAATATACGAATCTTTTTTGAGAGATGCTTGTGAAGATATTGGAAGTACGAGAAATATAAATATGTAAAATGCCTAACTTTTACTCACTTAAAAGTAAATTTGTGTGCATCTAAATTGTAAGCATGCAAAATGGGTTCACTTCGTACCCTTCTACTAATTTTCAAGGGGAAATACTTTTAACATTAGAACATTCGGAATTTGGATCACCATTAAATGGCCACCCGTGTTGTTTTGACACCGTGACATAAAAGTATAAAATAATAGTAATAACTGAAGAATTGCTGGGCTACTGTTCAGTAGGATTTAGTTTTAAGACTCTTTAATATTATTTCAAGTAATTATCATATATTATAACCCTTATATAATAAAAAACCGAAACAAATGAAATTACTTAATCCTGTAAAATGAAATAAAACAATAATGTTCATAAATATTAGTACAATAAGCAATTAATAATTTTAGTGAGAATGCGAGTTTTTTCATCCTTACTTATCATTTTTATGCATAATGTTTTGTACATACCTCCTTTGCAATGAATACAGAGATATTCAATTTTTGTGTACATTTCTCACACACCCTTTTCATGCAAGAAACGCACTTTTTTTTTAGTTGAATTTGCACATTACACTATTTAATTTCGCACTTCTTGCGTTTTGGGGAATTTTTGATTCCTTTAAATTCAGTACTTACCTGATTTTTCAAATTTCTTGCACTTGCGAAATTTGAACTTAATAGAAGATAAACAAATGCTATACTATAACGAAACACTTACACAACGATTTTAAGTATAACTGATTCATTTCCGCTGGGAACCCAATAAAACTGTATTCAAGGTCAAATAAATATGCGATATTACTTCTGGAAGTTTGTTTTGCTAATGGTATCTGCTTAGTGAAATATCTTTTACTGAACGACAGCTATTTATAATGATAAATTGCCTTGGTATGGAAATGGCACCAACGGACATTTTAGGTTTATTTAGTTGTAAAATCATTCCTAATTAACCTAGAACCCCCTAAATTTTTTCTGTGTAATAATCACAGAAAATGATTAAGAGGCATTAAAAATTTTCAGAATCCCTGTAAAAATGCGGAAAGGAGAACAAACTAAACAGGCCCTGGTGTCCAATCAACACCAACGCATGTTCTAGTGTTAATAAAATGTTTGATTTGAAAACCCTTTCCTGAAAAGAACCGTGATTTATGTAAATTATAACTACTACTTCAAGTTCGGTGAATTAAATATGGGGAGAAAAGATAGCAATTAGAAGTGCTCATGTTAGAATGAAACAGGGGTGGATTTGCTTTGGCTTGCGGACCACATCATGGAAGCACAGGAAAAAACGGAGGGCTGCACCCTTTTTAAGATGATTGCATTCATATAAAAGATAATAAATATAAATTAAATAAAATAGTGTGGCATTTTTTTCAATTTCTTTATTGTGTCTATTTTCCTTTTTCTATTGCTCCAAGCACATTTAATTTTAGAATTAGTTTAAGGTATCCGACTACGTTCGGAACCGTGATTTTAAAAAAGAGTATAAATGCATAATTTTCATGATATTTAGTGTCACTTAGATTAGAATACATGTATAAAATTGTTTTAAGGACAGTTTGACAAGAAAAATTATTTGAATACAATACTTCGGCAAAAAATGAACTTATAATAACCTTTTTTCAAAATGGTCTCCTTTTGTGAAAACTGCTTCTATTATAATAATATTTTGCCTACATATATCTCAGACTTCTATACAAAGGCTCAACTATGTGGTTTTTGAAAAATTCACATTGTTTTCAGAGTTACAACCCATTGAAATATAATTATCAGCGTTTTTTCTTAAAATTTCTCCCCTCTGTGGTCGTAAAATATGGATTAACCATTCTAAATATATATTTCAAAAACTAGTAGAGCCTTTGTACAGAGGTCTGAGCATACACAGGCAAAATATTATTATAATAGAAACATTTTTCGCAAAGGAGAATATTTTGGATATAGTCATTCTATTATTTTTGTCAAAAAAATGTACTTAAATAATTTTTATTGTAATACTATTCCTAAAGCAATTCCATATACGTTTTCTAATCTAAGTGACACTAAATATCATAAATATTATCCATTTGTACGCTTTTGCAAAATAACGGTCCCGAACATAGTCGGATACCTTAATGAGACAAAAACACCCCATTATACTTTCCTACAATTTTTTTTAAAATCAGATGTGAGATTGTTGAAATTCTCATCACTGTGTGAAAATTTATATCAGCCAACTTGCATCTATATTTACTCTTGTTGATCACCATGCAAGAAAACTTGGCTCACAAATATATGTCAACTAAAATATAAAGAATAATTTCCACTCAAATTTCCTGGTACATGAAATTTTTTCAGCTGACAAAGATTTGTAAAGGTCAATGTCATAGCATTAAACATTTTCTTCACACTGTGATCTGACTTCAAGTCAATAAGTTCATGTTGTAGCTCCTCAGGGGATTTATCAATATCAGTCAGCTTTATCAATATTATTGGGATAACAGAATAAATTGAATTTAGGCTCAATTTTCTTAAAATCATGAAATCTTCTTGTGACCTCGTCCTCCATATTCTGCAGATAATCTCTTAGTAGAAACACTTTCAGGTACTTTTTTTTTCTAATAGGGAAAATTAACAGTTTATCTATCGATGGTACTTATAAGTACCACTCTCACTTTAAAATTACATTGAATAACCATTTTTACGAATACTCTGAGGATACTAAGCAGGAATATTCTTTTACATCCACTGTCTCAAGTTATATGGCAGCACGGGTTCTATAATGAGTATTTCAGCGGAGAAGGCGAATAGTTTTACAGCAGAAATTGCGTTTTCAGCTGACATCTTGATTGGTTTGCGAAGATTGTTAAATAGTTCATGTCAAAAGGTAAGTGTCCTATTTTTTGTTTGTACATTAATGAAGACGTTAGAAAAGGGTTTTCCTATTTATTTTAAGTGATTATAGTTAAGTATAATTAACTCTACAGTGTTGAATATCCTTAATTAATTAATTAGCTCTAACGGATTAAATTTCTCAAAGTTGAGTATTTTGTTTATGAATATCCCTTAATTTTCAACGCAGTGACTTAAAATTATATTGCATGAAAAAAACTGCTGTAAATCATAATGCGGTAGATAAAGGGTTAAAAGAAGAGTTTTTGATTGCTCCTAGGTCAGAGATCTCAGTACAAAGCGGATTTTCTGACTGTCTTGGAGGGTCGCATAAAACCTCTTTGCGGGCCGCGTGTTGCCCACCCCTAAATTAAAGCATCGTTAATGTTTGAATTGTTACTGTATCCAGAAATAGGATTAGGAACCTTGTCGTTCAATTTCAAGTGAATGAGTGAATATTAGCGTCGCACTGTTCAACTACACGAGGGCTTTTAGTGACAGACCTCGTAATTTTGAACCATGTTCAAGTAACGAGGACGACACCTCAGCTAGCGCCCCTTCTCCTAACTACCACATCACACCAACGGGAGGACGTTTGAGCTCTCGGCAGATTTAACGTGCATCACTCCCCTACATAGCGGGTCTTTAGTGGTACTAGCTTTGAACTCGTGACAAGCCAGCCACGATCCAATACCTTGACCACTAGGCTACTGCGGACACAGTTCAGTTTCAAGGAATTGTGCCAAGTATCTGCATTAAATGATAAGTATCTTGTATCATAATTCAGCGTTTCTCAAACTGTAGGGCGCGCCATCTAGAGGGGGCGTGGTAACCCTATGTGAGGGGTTTTTTTAAAAAAAGAAGCAAAACAAAATACATTATGACGTAATAAAAAAGAAAATAAGCATTTGCACTAATATGATACCAGTGCTGTTCCATTTATTTCATAATTTAACAAACTTAAGTTAAGAACAAGTTTAATAATTACCAGTGATCCCTTGACCTTCTCATAAATAAAATTTTATACAAAATTTATTACTTATATTGATAATTGGTACGGTTTTTAATTAAAGTCCATATTGTAGCTTTTGTCAAAGTACATTAATATTGAATTAAATACATTGTTAGTGTATGGAGAGGGGGGGGCGATGAAAATTATGATTGAAAATTGGGTCGCAAAGATTGGATGTTGGAGAAGCACTGTTATAATTATTTAGAATAGACTAAAACTGACTCGCTCCCCATTAGCTGTAAAAAAACAAACAAATAAGATAAAAAAAATTTTTAAGTCCAATCCCTACTTAGATCAACAAATAAGAATTTTATTTTAGCTACTTTTTATTAAATAGTTACAATTAATATAAATATGTATATACATATGACGGAATCACAACATTAAGTGGTAGTTAATATTTATTAATTATCATTAAATTATCGTATTGTCATCCAAAACAATCGTGCATATAAAATTTCAGTTCAACTGAATGCACGTGAGAAAAAAAACATTTTCAAGTTTTGACACAAGTCACCAAAAGGGTCGCTAAGTCGCCGACGTGGCTGCATTTGTAATTCTTTAAATAATTAGTTTCAATCAATTAATTTTTATTAAATATAATTCGGTTTATTGTATTGTTATCCAAAATAATCATGTATATAAAATTTCAGCTTAATTGAGCGGTTTAAAATGTATTTTATTAACGATTGAAAATTCCACCAAGATAAATAAATAAGTACACTGGTGTGCAAAACTTAAGCAACAATGTAAAAATTTAGCAGATAGCCATGAAATTGCAGAAAAGGAGGTCTGGAGATCAGTACAGTGAACACGTAAGTCAGTAGAAACGTCATGCGTATGCAAATATCAGGAACAAAACGTCAGAAGCGATGTGAGCGTACGCAAAACGCGTTATGTCGGCGCGCGCTGCTCAACAGTAGAATAAAATGAAGGACGGAGACGCAATTCAACATATTCGCTGCAAGTGCCAGTGAGTCAGTTCGTGAAATATGGTTAGAAGAAATCACCTGAACGACTTCACGCGTGGAAGAATGATCGGAAAGCTGGAGGAGGGGCGTACTGACACCAGTGTAGCTGCAGAGTTCGGAATCAACAAAAGTGTCGTTTCGCGCGCTTGAAAAGCGTTCCAAGTCACTGGTACAGCTGTTAGAAAGGTTGGTGGTAGTCGTCCTCGGGCGGCTACCACCAACTGTAGGGGATGACCGATATATCATCCTGCGGGCGAAAAGAGGTCGACAGCAGTAAGCAAGCGCCATTGCTCAGAAACTCTGTACAGCAACGGGTTGACAAGTGGTGGCCAGACGCCTTCACAAAGGGAGCCTGTTCGCCCGCCGTCCTAAACGCTGCCTCCCGTTGAAAGTTGGCCACCAAAGCCACTGTTTACAGTGGGCCAGAGAGCACGAAAACTGGACAACTGATCAATGGATTCATGTCCTCTTTACGGATGAGAGTCGGTTCAGTACCAGAAGCGATTCTCAACGCGTTTTGATTTGGAGAGAGATCAGGACCCGGTTTTATCCCAGTAACATCAAGGAAAGACACCGTTACGGTAGTCCTGGAGTTCTTGTCTGGGGAGGCATTATGCTGAACGGGTGAATTGAGCTTCACATTTTCGACAGAGGGTCTGTAACCGGGGATCGCTATTGTGAGGAGGTACTTCTTCCCCATGTACTTCTTCTCCGAGGTGCCATTGGCCCAGACTTCATTTTTATGGATGACAATGCACAGCCACATCGCACTCTTGCTGTTGAGGAGCTGCTGGAAAGTGAAAATATCACTCGAATGGATTGGCCAGCGTGCTCCCCAGATTTAAATCCCATCGAAGATGTGTGGGATGCTTTGGGGAGACGTATTGCCCCACGCTTACATCATCCGGAGAACAACCAACAACTCAAACAGATGTTGATTGAGGAATGGGCACTCCTACCTCAAGAAATGTTGCACCAGCTGGTTCTGAGTATGCGGAGACGGTGCGAAGCAACCATTGTAGTAAAGTTAGGGCATATACTATATTAAGGAACATCTGCTTGTTGTTCTTCCTGTTGGACAGACATTCATGAGTCACGATATTATGCGTTCAATAAAGCTTGTTTTTGTTTGATTAAATACCGTATGCGTTGTGACATAGCCATCCTATGATGACTATGTCTTGCCGGTTCCGCGTAAGCTAGAGGTGTGGGATTATCAAAATGATGAGACATAATTCTTAATACAACTTTTATTAAGAGTAACTTATAATACTTAAATTCTAATTTTGACAATTATTAATTAAAGTGAGAGTCAAGCCCGAATTAAATCACGTATTTAAGTCAGATCACGCAACTGAATCCTTTATCTCAATTATAGTTAATAATCCTATGCATCTAATTACTTATATCTAATATTACCTTTCTCAGTCCTGGTTCCTTTACCTAGATAATGGTATCTATAAACTTTATTAACGAAGGTTCCAACTTCTTTATCCTAGGCTTCTATTCTTTCCAAAACTATCGGACTGTTAATTCTTGATGAGCAAGATTTCGCACTAAGCTTTATCACGCTACTGATCAGAATGATTCCACACTACAACCTCTGAACCTGCTACGCTATATTATGCTATCGCTATGCTATCTTATGTTATTTCTAGGTTTGCCACGCTATCCTTTTATAGTATATCTCATTTACATGTTACTTTCGTTTCCCTTCTTGGTATTGGGTTGGAAAGTTTTGCCATTAATCGTGGCCGTCAAAGAACATAGGAGTCATGTTAATCAGAAAGACGCGAGAGACGTCACAACCCCTCCAAGAAGAAAAACGTGATTTACTTAAGGGCTCTCAATGCCCTTAATAAATTACGTGTCTAAATCTCTATTTCTAAATCTCTTCACTTTCCGAGTTTTATTTAACTTTTAATCTTAAATCTTCATTTTAACTTTTATAATTTCCAATATCTATCTTGACTTTTAATTTTCATTGCAATTTTAATCTTAAATTTTAACTTTTATAATTTCCAATATCTATCTTGACTTTAATTTTCATTGCCATTTTAATCTTAAATTTTAACTTTTATAATTTCCAAAATTTATCTTGACTTTAATTTTCATTACTTATCTTAGAATTTTAATATTCAATTTAATTTTAAACTCGTGACAATAAATTTTACTCCAATAACTAGGCCAACATTAATAATTACTGTTTAATTTGTGCCTACTCTCACCTTTACAATTTTGTTACTTAAAATATTTATACACTTAAAACTACTACTCTGGGTGCGCAGACCCAATCTAACAC
>BMAV01021929.1:0-16285 GCA_019973955.1 Trichonephila inaurata madagascariensis
GGGGGGGGGAGTGAATAAATAAGCAAATCCTCTGAAATAAGTAAATTCTTCGCAAACACTGTCGAGGTCTTTTTTATTGCATAACAAAGCCTTCGGAATAATTTTGTGAATAGCAGTGCATGAAAAAGATCGTCCTTCGGAAAGACGTATATATGCGTCCGGGGCAATAATACTTTGGCTGAGTGAGACATTTATATACGCCGGTAACATTTAAGATTTTAAAGTCGTATTGTAGCTTTAGCGTCAAAGTATAGTATTATTGAATTCAATACATTGTTGTGTATAGAGGGGGGCGTGATGAAAATTATAATTGAATATTGGGCCGCAAATATTGAGAATTTGAGAATCACTGTATTAAGCCGTTCACATCCATGCGTGCACCCAAAGGGTATTGCAGGATGTTTTCGCCTAACGATACGCCGACAGCCACAGCCAAAAAACAAAAGCATCTACCCTCCATCTGGAAGCCGATCCTCGAGTATTATTCGCGATGTAAGAGGGGACTGCGTCACCCCAAAAGAACGAAAAGGCAGACCGCTTGAAACTCTCGAAAGGAGGAATTATGTTTTGACATCCTCCTTCACTAATGAAGTGTTCTGTAGCTGTGAAACATTGAATAGCTTTATCTAAGTGTAAATATTGCAATTAATAGAGCTGTAGATGTAATAAATCATTAATTTAAGGCTCACACTACTCATCAATGCATCCCACAGGTCAGGTGTAATCCTGCTCTCTTTATTATGGTTCACAGTTACGAGGTTCACGCCCAATAAACCTCCCGTTGCTTCAGAGTGCGACGTAATTTAAAAACAAATCCAACCCATTAGGAAAGTTTTTAAAATAATTCTAATGCAAGAAACATTTCTCATTCTTGTGATGGATTTCAAAATGGGAAGGCACTTCTTAAAATGTCATGAGCACTGAAAACCTATTCTGCATAAAGAGAGAACCAATATGGATTTAAGAGACGAAGAAATATATCTGTTTGATTCTTCTTATTTCTAGAAATTGATATAATTGAAAAATACTTAAAACCAGTGTTAGGTGTGCTTTTTGTTTTACGAATCAAACAAAAAGACAAAATACTTTCGAGAAAGTTGGGGCCAAAATCTTTTCCTCGATAGAAGTGTCCGGGTGTCTAGACAAATCTAATGTAACGAAGTGACGAGGTAGCGTTTTTAGACACACAGCAAGATATTAAAAGAATTTACTTTATTCATATTCTACGTCAATATTACTTCAATTCAAGCAGTATAATGAAAATTGTAGACTAATTAGTCCCTTGTTTGCGCGTAAGAATAACAGAATACAGTCCTGCGTTGAATTAACTTCATGGTTACCTAACCGTTGTGCAACCGTCGGGTACATTTTTCTTCGGAGGGTGTTGGCCCTAAACCAGTTTTTCTCAAACTGGGGCGCGAGCTTATTGAAAATAAAAGGTTTAAAAAAAAAGTTTTTTTTGTGGACTGAAGTAAAACAAAATGTGTGTTTTCTGACATAATAAAAAATACACATTTACACTGATATAATTTATATACATCATCTGGTGATCATCAAAAATAAAAGATTCCACTTCAAACGCTCATTAGCTATCTTTGATCCAATAACCAAAAAAAAAGAAAAAAAAAGACATTTTGTTTGCTTTGCTGTAATCCCACGATGAGCGATCTTTTTATTACTTTTCTTTTAACCCTTAAAATACTACTTTTGATTATCATATATTTGATCTTCAAACTTACTGGAATGTTTCACTTCATCTCTTTTTCTTTTAGGAAAGTTATATAAATAATATTTTTCTGTTGCTTTTTTTTCCATGTGAATGAGTTTTATGATATATGGATAAGCATATTGAGCATTTTGAAGGATTATTTGGCCAAGATGTATTTTTGAGTATTCTGAAACATATAATGCATAACGAAAAAAGTTTTACGCAATTATTTCTTAGAACTGACATCGATATTTTTATATTGAATAAACAAAGGGCAAAAGTCAATCAATTAGTCACTCAAATACATACAGATATGAGGTTGTAGCTCAAAAGAGATAGGCACTCACGTCATCCACCCAACGATATATTTAATACACTTTTAACATGGGAGTGGTCGCATGAGGCGCAGAGTCAACCCAGGCTCACGAAATCGTTAATTCTGGGAAAACTGTTTATTCGTTAACAGCGACCTTGACTGTATCCTCCTATTAGACAGTCTTAATGGGAACTATATATAAAATGAATTTGTCACAACCATGCCTCTTTTTTTAGAGTGGCAAACTTTTTTTTCACAATCAAGGTACTTGCTTTGATCGAGTTCCTTGCGCGACCACTTTTGTTCAAAAATATTTTCTATGAACATGCTACACTTTCTCCCATGAACAACTTTGTGGTTTTGTTTGCTGTTTTGTGCGACTTATTATGGTTTATAAATGAAAATGAGCAATATATATATATATATATATATATATATATATATATATATATATTTGTTATTTAAGGGAGTTGAAACTGATCGAGCAATTGAAGAACCTGCTGAAATAATGTATAAAAAAGATAACGAAAGTAAAAATGAGAAAAGCGATAGACATGAAACGTTTGAGTTGAACTGAAATTTTCAAATGCTGCCTAAAGAACTCTATGAAGAAACTATGAAGCCATATGTAGCACTTCGCTTTGTCAAAAAGACACAAGTAAGAAAAAGGTCAAAATGCTATTTATAGATAGACGACAGTTTGATCTATTTATAGATCAAACGACAGCAAAACTACAATAACGAGAACAAAATATGACAGTTTTGTTGGAAAATAACATTCCTCTATTGTTAGCGAAAAGTGTCTGTGATTTATGTCCTTTATTAAGGTCACGCACATTTGGAACATTAGTTTTATTGGATTTTTTCTCAAATTATCAAAGAAAAATTGAAAAGTCCTTAAAAGATGGTAAGTATATTTTCTCTTAGTTAAATTATTCACGGGAATTGTGATTTTTATCGTGTATAGTAAAAATAATTATAAAATAAATTATAGTTTAAAAACAAACTAAAAAAAACCGCTTTTATAGTGAATCGAACTAAAATGTAAAAAAATAAAATTATATATTACTTAAAAGTAACATATACAAAATTTAATACTTATCTTGTCAATTTGTACGGTTTTTAATTATAATCGTATTGTAGCTTTAGCATCAAAGTGCATTTCATTATTTTTTTTCGGGGGGGGGGGGGGGGGAAAACTCTATGTTTCAAAATTGGGTCGTCAGTAGTGAAAGTTTGAGAACCACTGCCCTACACTGATCATCAGCATCACAAGATCCTCTAGAAGACTCCCCTCGCTCTGACCATCACGAACCGGACAACACGTGAAGAGCGTTTTCTCCCGTTTCTTTCTCTTTGCAAAAAACCAGCTCTCGTCTCGATTCGATCTCCGAAATACCATCCCTTCTCACCATAAAATGATCCTTTTAAACTTCAGGGGTGGGTCCACTACACGCCCCTCATCATTTCTCAATGACCGGCCCACAAAAGTCTGCACACTGCCCTCGGACTGATTAGCGTCCTATTGGCGTGGACATAACAATCGCTCTCTCTGTTCCTTCTTGAATGCACCGGTGCCAGACGGTTCGTCCGCACATCTTGAGACTTCGTCCACTATGTCGCCATTGTTTCTTGAAGCCATTCTCCCACCATCCTCCAAGGCGTCAGTCTCCTTAGTCAGACCGGTCCCTTCAATTGTCACACGGCGGGGCACTTTTATGTCTATTATGAGTTGTAGACATACTGTCGTTGCGGAGCCAATGCCAAACAATAGACAATGACCCCTAAGCTACGTGCACTGTCTCCGACCCACAAGCGAGCTACCTGCACTAATCTATCAAACTAGACATGAATGGACGGGTGTGGGTCGTATCAATACGCCGTCGTTACACTACAAATAAAATTGGCGAAAAACTTGTTGCATAAAAACGAAATATAAGAGCTTATCCATATTATAATATTTTCAAGACACTCATGTGATTGCTTCTAGGGTAGTCAAGCATTTTGCAAGCAATTTTCGTTAAATTAGATTAAAGCTTAATGAACCATGTTTTATATTCTTGTGGTACTTTAATTGAAAGCCCCTTCATCTTTAAAAATGTGCAATTGAAATTTTTTTTTATCTTTTGTGAATGACGCACTTGAAGCTCTTGATGTGATATTTTTTATTTATTTCTCTATTAGTTCACACTCTTCCTATATATATATATATATATATATATATATATATATATATTGTTCAAATTTTCAATCATTAATAAAAAACTTTTCATTCATCTGCTCAAGTTCAAATACATTTTTTTAAACTTGTAGTGGATGACACTTGATGTTAATACAGTTTTTTCAAATATTAATTCTTTAGTTAAATATAATTAATAAATAAATAGTAATTATAACAAAAATAATAGTCTAACACCATATATAAAATGGAAAATTTGCTTTCTAATTTGCCACTTAATATTGTGATTCTGTCCTATGTATAAACATATTTATATCAAATGTAACTATTTAACAAAAAGTAACTAAAATCAAATTTTTCTTTGTTGACCAAAGTAGTAATTGACTTATTTTTTTATATATATATTACTTTTTCAAATGAACTCTTCTCACAATCTCTTTTGTTGTTGTTGTCGTGTACGACTGTCACGAAATATAAAGGAAACGAATTGTCTATTATTATTATATCGAAGCGAAATGAGTGTGCATCCAATTGTTATTTAGGCAGTCCACAATAAGTTAATCCATGACATAATTTAAGTATAATGTTTAATTGGATACGAATTGCCGCGACGTGGCTTACACCTTACAAATCTAATTATACACTGACGATTTTTACATCTGATACTGAGGTGCACACAGCAGCGCCCTCGCATGGCCAATATTTCGGCACAATGACTAAGAACACAGGCAGAAACGACGATAAAAATTAGTTCGTGCTAAAAGCATGTGAATCACTAATTTGCAATATCCCCAGCCTTGCCTGTATATAATGCGTTCATGTTGCATTCAACGTCAATTTTGAAAAGGGCACGAGCAGTGGAAGGGCAGTTAAAGTGTTTAAGATCCAGCTGTGTGCCCAGGCAGTGCTTACACTCCACATTTATTCTCGATCCGTCAGGCAGGATCTTCATGCCTTCGAAGTGTTTTTACCATAGTCTAGTTAGGGTCGTCGTTATCTTACGGTTGTAGTTTAATTCTGGCAGTGAGAATTTTTTCCGAGGGTTTGCGCAGAGCTTCTGTTTTGCCGCTGCGTTGGCATCGAAAGTGGCATTAGAGAGAGGTGAAGGCTCGAGTGTTCTGGCTTCTATGGCAAGGCTTATTCCCCTCGATATCAACGCGGGCCGTCATCCATTGAAGGATACTGAATTTTCCTATTGCCTTAATGGAAAGCAGATATCTTGATTGAACCTTTTTTCCCCTCCCTTCGAGAGCGGATCTTGGTGTTGTGTGGTAGTTCGGAGAAGCGGTGCCAGCTCGGATGTCGTCCACGTCACTTGACCATGATTCAAAATGACTTGGTCCGTCGCCAAAAGCCTTCGTGTAGCTGAACAGTGCGACGTTAATATTCAATCAATCGAGAGCGGATCTGCAATCCGTGATCACAATGATGCCATTAGAGAGAATGATATTTGTTCATCAGATGAATAAATCTATCTACAACTGTCCCGATTGTAAGGAATTCATACATAAAATTGGATTCGTGCTGAGACCCTGTGCTGCAAAGTTGTATTGTCTGAGTATGTATGAAAGACACCAGATTCCATGAAGGCAAACTTTCTCTTAGTACTGTCACATACCAATTGTACTCCATTCCTCTTTAACCGTTTTCCAAAGTACGTTCAGCATTCTTGGATGCCATTTTCCTAAAGCTCTTTAAAAAAAACGAAAATGAGAGCACAGAAGTCCATGGGAGAATGTTCAGGGGACGTCATCAAATGGGAAAAGTTTTATTCCTGTTTCCGATTGTTTCTTTACCAAATGAGATGCAGACGGGAGATAAGAGGATTTGTCCACTTGAAGTTCAACTTTATTAATGTCTTTTCCATATAAGACGGGAATGTTTTCTTCAAAAATTGGTTCTAAAATGTTCTATAGATAATAGGGAATTAGTTTCAGCTTTACTTGACATTTTTTTTTACTTTTAATTTGTCGTTGTAACAAAATCTTGTAACTATCATGAATCCCTTCGAGAACTTTCTTGTACTCAAACGAAGCTATTTAGTAGATTATTTTCTTCTGTTGAAAGAGATTCTTTTATTAAATATACTCATGTCTCACCGAGTGCTATACAAATTTCCATTTTTCAGCAACTAAGTGTTTTTCATATTATTTTCTATAATATGTTTTTTACAGTAATATGTTTTGGTAAAAGAAGATGAACTTTAGGTTTTAACATATTTTTTTTTTAATTTTAAATCTGTATGAGTGATTTTACATACAGTATCGCAAGTCATTCTAGTTTGGATGCAGTCAATCTTTGAGTCGACGGATTTTTTTTAAGAATCGGACACAACTTTCTTGTTAGTTGCCTGCGTTCGAACAGTCTTAGAATGAGGTTTCGTAGTCATGATTTCCTTTTTACTTACTAGACTTTTTTTCCTTTCAAATTTAAAATATTGTAAATACCACTTATTGAAATGCAATAACCGAGATTTCTTACACCGTTTTATAATCTGTTGACACGAATATTTCTTCTTAGAAAGCTCAGTTACTTAAACTTCGAGCCATCTATCAATTTTACTTTAGCCATTTCCAAATTAAAATTTCCCTTTTACATTCCAATCAAATAAAAACATTAGCTGACCATTATTATGAAGCTTCCAAAATTTTATCTTTAAATGCAAACGCGCGAGAAGATAAATTACAAAATCTTTCTATATTGTACGAACGAATTTCTGTATATTATATATGTATCAGCGAACTTAAAGCTAGGCCTCAGGGGTTCACAAAGAAAAGGAAAGATTTTAGAATTCTTGTTCTAAACCAGTGGTTTCCAATTAAACCCGTAGACCTCTTTTTATAGTCAAAACTTACCTTCGGACGCCTTTTAATACTCAAAACTTGCCCACGGACCTCTTTTGAATGTCAAAACTTTCCCAAGTGAAAAGCGGCATATATACATAGTATAAAAATTACAAATAAAAAAAAAACATTTTGTTGAAGAATTATTTATTGAAATTATAACTTTTGTTTAAAATAAAATTAAAAAAAAAATTAATGACTTGGATGAACTTGATGAGATGTTATAAGTGTATTTTTATCTATCTTAATGTTTGTGAGTAACAAATATAAATCCTCACGAGCCTTAATTTTTTTTATGAAGATTTTACCGCACTGAATCCAGGTTCTACTAAATTGGAAGACGGGAAAGTTGTCAAAAACTTCTGTAGAATAATCCATAATGTAGGATATAAAATTGGGATCTGCTTTTATTGACAGAATTTGTGATATCCTTGTTCAAACATTGCTTTAACCCTTTATCTACCGCATTATGATTTACTGCAGTTTTTTTCACGCCATATTTTTTTTTTGAATCACTGCATTAAAAATTAAGGGATATACATAAACAGAATACTCAACTTTGGGAAACTTAATCCATTACAGGTAATTAATTAAAGATATCCAATTGTAAAATAAATCATATACAGTGTTCACTTAAACTTAATAGTCAAATCGTTTTCTAAGGTCTTAATTAACATAAAAAATAAGACACTTACCTTTTGACATTAATTTTTTGTTCCGAACAAAAATGACAGTCTTCGCAATCCACTGAAAATGCCGTCCGCTGAAAACGCAATATCTGTTATGAAACTATTCTCCTTTCCCGCTAAAATATTCAATATAGAACCGTGCTGCCATATATCTTGGAAGAGAGGATTTAAAAGAATATTCCTGATAAGTATCGTCAGAGTATTCGTAAAAATGGTTATTCTATGTAATTTTATTTCGAGTGGTACTTATAAGTACCGTTGGTAGATAAAGGGTTGTGGATATTTCTATAAAATACTCCTGTATTAACGTAGATTTATCTGCGTCTTAGTTAATCAACGCGCTAAATGGTTCCATAACTAGTCCGGAATATTTCAGTGGAAATTGTTATTTATTTAAATTTCCCCATAAAAATGAATAAACTTTTCTTTATTTCATATTAAACCTTGCACGGACAACTTGACGTTGTTCAAAGACCTTCAAATCAGTTTTAATGTTCCATTGATCCCCTGAGTAATATAAGGGACCCCTGGGGGTCTGTAGAGACCCCTTTGGGAACCACTGTGCTAAGCAGATGGTAAAAAAATGCTCAGTTTTATAACTCAATCTGAACAAAAATCTTTTGATAAGTAGCTTTTCAGTTCATCCATTCCGAAATATAATATAGGCGTGTATTTGATGATTTCATTTCCTGTTCTCGAGCAGGATGAAAAAAAGCATAATTTAGATTTGTTGGTGCAATCCTATGTTGACACCAACATCCGGTTGTACTTGCCGATCAATTCCTTTCCCCCCGATTCTCTTTGAAAAAGAATGCGGAGAATGTTCTTTTTTGGAATGTTTCCCTCTCCTGTGCTTTCATTGTGTCTTCATATTTCTTTTCTTTTTTTGTAGTAAGCTATTCTATAAAAGCCCTTTCTTTTTTGACGACGGGAGACGTATTGTTTTCTTTTAAACTTTTCTCTCTCTTTTTCTGGAGAAACTTTATTTAGAAAAGAAATCTGGCAACGCGGTGTCTTAAAAAGAACGCAGGGGTACGCGCCTGGAATCCCAAATGAGAATGTTCGAGTGGAATGTAATTGCCAAAGAGTTTCCAGAAAAGAGAATTCGTCTGTTCTGAAAGCTCGACTAAACAGACGTCAGTTTAAAAATTAAAGAGGATTTTTATTTCTTTTCAATCTTTTAATGTTGTATCGTTACAATTTTCAAGTATAGAGAGTACATAAACTACTATGTACTTTTCCCTGCATTTTTTTTTTTCTTAACGCGAAACGAAAATCACTTAACACGAAAAGATTTTCTTTATGAGAATGAACAAAATACGGAAAACACCACCAGACGGATTGGATTGTCGTAATGTATTATCAGAAGAATGCATTGTGCAGTAGATGATAATAAATAAATCTGTACGCTTTACACGTGGCAACGCCAGAAATTTTGAAAAGTCTTTAATCCTAATTATTGCTTATACAGAATGAGTGTTTTTTTTTATAGACAGAAGGAACAAATGTTCCTTAAGAATTAAAAAAAACACACACACATAGCTCAATTTTCATTATTCCTAAACAAGAAATTAATTGAGAAGTATTTCCAACGAAATTACTCATAACGAATCCACCACCGTGAAAAAGAAAAGAAACTTTATTTAAACAATCACTTTCTCTCTATTTTTTTCATTCTACAAGTGATGAGTTAGATTTTAGAAGGAAAAAAAAATTATGGTTTCCAATTAAGAAGAGTCGGCTACAAGATCCTCTCGACTAGAAAAACGACGAAGTGTGCTTTAATTTGTGTCCATTTTTTTCGTTCTTTATCCGTTTTAATTTTAATTTATTTCTTAAAGAGGTCAATCAAGTATATCGTAATGTGTTTGTAATTTTTATATTCGCTTTTAAAACACAATTAATAGTTTTTTTCCCTATTTATCTTTTCACGTTTACCGTATATTTTTATATTTGTAATGCAAGTTGAAATACCAACAATAGGTGGAACATTATCTTAAATAAGAAGTCTACAAAAATGTAGAGATTTTGCTTTTATTTTTTTATAGCGTTTTATGTCTTGTATTTAGAAATACTCGAATTCTATTGAGTTTTTTTTTCTGTCAAACGTTTTAACTCTGGAATAGGTAAACTGGATTGAAAGTGTCCGTGTTTTTTTCTAAAGACAACAAAAGTATAAGAAATGAATAAATTTTGTTATTTAAAATGAAATTCTTTTGTATGTGAATGTATTAAAATAAAACATTCTAACCACCCCCGAAAAGGAATATAAGATTATAAAAGTTTTGAAAATAATTTATTTTGCATAATTGATTTTCAATTAATGATGAAAAACATAATATTGTGCTAAGTTGATTGGGGTTCTATGGTTTTATGCAATGGGTCACAGAGAGAAAGGAGGTTCTTCAGAAGCGATGAAAATTTACTGTCGAAAAACAATCCTTGAAGTACAGGATGCAGTACTCGAATTCGCTGAGTAATCCTCAGAAGGCATTCACACCTTTTACCGTGCTTAGACACAACTATCGGTGTCTAAAATACAAGTATGTTTAAAGATTATTTGTAAGCACCCACACTTGTCATATTCAACAGCCGAAGTAATCACTAATCCATGGTCTATTCTTCACGGTTAAATCAATACTACTCTGAAAAGGTCAAAACAAGACAACTCAGCTTCGGCGAGAGGTTCCCAATTTATAGGCCTCGCGGGTTTCCCCCTAAACATCCGTTTGCTTAATAGGTCATGATATAAGAATTCTTCCGTAATTTTCAGATGAATTCATAGGTTAACGAACTCGCCAAAAATGGTCGCCAAGTCAGCAACATGGTCACCAAAAACGATGCCAACTAGCCTCTAACACTAATTTTAACTCATTCTTTTAATTACGCTCCCCTTATGCAATAAAAATGTATTGCGTGCAATAATAATGTACTTGGACGCTAAATCTGCAAAACGACCTTAATTGTAAATCATAAATAATCAAGATAAGTTTTAAATTTAGTATCTACTACTTTTAAACAATCGATATTTTAAGTAAGTAATTTTCAAGTAACACGATGAGTATCCTTTCGAATTTTTAAACTGAAACTGATCGCAAAACAATTTTTAATTAAAGAAGACATCAAGGATACCGAGTACACATGTACCTAGATACAGAAATGCTCTCAACACTGCCCAAGAAAAAATCTTCATAGTGCTGAAATAAGAAGGCAATTTAGTAATAAATCGCTCTTTGAATTTTGGGCAGGATAGATGTTGAAATTTTTTCATTGAGAAGAGAAGCATTTTGTATTATTTTTTGTGCTACTACCATTTCCAACTCGAGTACTTATTGAACTTGTTCTTTGCTATTAATAAATAAACTGTCAAAAACATTGTGAAGTAAATGTGTGAATGTGTAATCAGTGTAAATGAGTATTTAATTTTTATTATGTTAGAATGTATTTAGCTTTACTTCCTTTCGGTAAATTAATAATTTTTGAAAAAAATGTTTAATTTTAGACTTTTTGATGTGCTCGACGGGCCCGCCCCCCGGAAGAGGGTCCCGGTACAGTTTGAGAAGCGTTGGTTTAATCCATTTTAAAAATATCCTGCATCAAAATTCGTTCTGCATTGCCATTAAATGAATACCTTGAAAGTTATCTTCTAAGCTACTTTTGGTGTCGGGGATGATCACTGTAGCCTAGGTCAGTGCTTCTCAAAGTTTGAATGTTTGCGGCCCAATATTTAATCATAATTTTCATCGCACTCCCGCTCCCCCCTCCATACAAAAACATTGCATTTAATTCAATACTTTACTTTGACGCTTAAGCTACAATACTTTAACCTTTCAAGTGCCACCGGCGTATATAAAGAACTAGCTAAGTGAAAGTGATAATTTCCCAGACGTATATATACGTCTTTCCAAAGTACGATCGTTTCTGTGCACTGCTATCCATAAAATTATTCCGAAGGCTTTTGAATGCAAAGAAAGGACCTTGACAGTGTTTGCAAAGGATTTACTTATTTCAGTGGATTTGCTTATTTATTCCATTCTCGGTGGCATTGGAAAGCGAATCGCGTAACTTTTAACTGGCAGTTAAGTGATTAATTATCAAGATAAGGGTTAATTTTTGTATATAATTTTACATATGACAAGCCCATGGGGTCATTGGTAATTATCAATGTAGTTCTTAACCTAATATTGTTAAATTAATCATAGTGCAGTATTGATACATTTATAAGTGTATTATATCAGAGTAAATGTGTATTTTATTTTTTTATTATGTCAGAATGTATTTGATTTGTTTACTTTCAGAAAATCAATAATTTTTTTTAAAAAAAACTCTTCTGTTTTCGACTTTTTAATATGCTCGCACCCCCTCGTAGAGTTATCACGCCCTCCTAGGAGGCGCGCCCGATACTTTGAGAAACGCTGGCCTAGGGTTGGTTTCGCGAGTTCGTGGCGACGTTGTTGTGTCGCGGGTTTGAAACATAATTCCACTGATAAACCGCCGTGAAGAGGCAGCCGGTGCACATGAAATTAGTTTTGCTTTTGGCGTGGCGTGGATATTCGTAGAGGGAGTGTGAGTTCATGTGTATTGTTCTCGTCACTTGAACGATGCTAAAAATTATTTGTCGCCAGTAGCGTTGATTTATCACGTTGCTTTGTAGCGTTAATAAACACACACATTCTGTTCTTTTTCCCCTTCATAAATGATCAGGAAATTTTGATTTATTTTTCAATTACTACTATTAGTTCACACTCTCCCAATATATATATTGTACAAATTTTCAATTGTTTACAAAATACTTTTTATTCGTCCGTCGTTCAAAAACATTTTTTTAAACTTATTGTGGATAACATAACACTGGATGTTAATACAGTTTTTTCAAATATTGATTCATTAATTAAATTTAAAAATGAATAAATAGTAACAAAGAAAAATAATAAATAATAGTCCTACACCATTTATAAACAGGAATATTGTTCATTGTGTCCCTGTACCGCACTAGAGAATAAGACTTTTTTTTTATTATACTACTTTATTGGAATAATTAAACATAATTAATGAATAAATAATAACAAACAAAAACAAATAGTACAATTCCGCATATAGATAGGAAAAGGGAAAATTCCAAGGGAAATTGCTTTCTATTTTGCCACTTAATATTGTAATTCTTTAATATGTATATATATATATATATATATTAATTGTAGTTATTTAATAAAAAGTAACTAAAAGGAAATTTTTCTTTGTTGACTAAGTAGGGATAGAATTAACTTTTTTCATATTACTTGTTTAGAGTATAAGAAGCTCGACGAAAGTCAAATGAATTGATACGTTTGCTTAAATATTTTCCTTCATTTTCTAAGAAAAGTATTAAAAGAGATTTAAAATAAACATGTGATAAAAAAATATATTCCATAAAACTTTTATAGTTTAAAACTAAATATTTATACCTTTTCGAAGATAAATAGCAACATATTTTAAGTGTAAAAAGAATATATATTTTTAAAAAAATGAATCATGTTTAGTTTTGTTTCTTTTTTGAATTGAAATTCAGTTAATCTTTTCGATAGAATTCTGAATTTCCTTGTTTGCATAATGTAAAAAAAAATATTTGTTAAAGAGCAATTTAAATTCGATATCTTCAAATATTTTTTCGATTTTAATAAATAAACACATTATCTTTTAAAAATTACTTTCGTTTTACTTATTGTAGGTATTATAATTTTTTTAGTAAATATGTGTTTCTCTTTTAAGTTAACAAGATGTTCTTTCAAAATTGTTTAAAAGTTTCGGCAGCTCAATATTAAATTTTTTTCATAAAAAATATTAACAATGAGAAATTCTATTGAAGAGTGTATACGTATTTTCTGTGAAAAAAAATTTTGTAAACAGTTTCTTACATGTAATTAAAACTATCTTCTGATATTTTTCAAAAGTATTCTTCTCTAAGAAGGATACATTGGGACGATCTATGGATCGAAATGAAGGAGAAAAATGCTGTGAAAAGCATAGTACATAAAATTTTGTAACAGCAAAATAGCAATATTATTAATTGGACAGGAAAAAGTTAACTACAATTACATCTTTAGGGATAGAAAACTCCAGTTAAATACATGAAGATAGTCAATAGTAGTTAGAAAAATTCCCTGATGCAGAAAACATTTGCAAACTTGTGTCGCAACAATTATATAACGAGGTTTATTACTTAAAAACCATGACTCTCTCAAACCATATAGCAGAAAATAGATCGAAATATATTACTAATGTTTATAAAAAAGCTCGATAATTGTAACAAGTCTATTAGAGCCATGTACTAAGATTGAGCCCGCTAGTGTCATCAATGCAAAAGGTCTGACGGCTATTAACAAATATCCAAAAGGTGATTTTGTTTGCCTATATAGACGGTTCTTCTGGTGAAACATTTTTGAATCGAGGTCCGGGGTATTTATGACTACTCCAAGTGATGCAACCTACCAACGAGTAATCGATGATGGCGCCATTGCCTCTTGTTTTACTTATGAACTTCAGACGATAATTGAGGATATAGGAGACTCTTCCTTTTTTCTGACTTAAAAGCAGCCCTTCAGGCAATCTTCATGGATTACTGAAGAGATTTGCTCTCGCCTGTTTAGGTTACAGGAGTTAGATAAGATCTGCTTCCTCCAATGGTTACCTGAACATGTTGACATTACTAGCAATGAAAATGCGGATAAACTGGAGAAAGAAACTAGAAACCTTAATAATGACAACTTTGTTAACATTACCTTGTTAGACGCAAATACTATCGCAACTTTCAAATTGAGAGAAGTAAATCTCTGTAAAGAATCAACTCTGTAATACGTAGTGGAGACCGCCTTATTACAAAGACTATTCCTACGCTAAGAAAAGGTCATCACACACAGAGGAATGAAGATTGAGAGGGATGGTAGAAAAATTTATAGGAACTGTTATAACTCTTTATAGATACAGAGCTAACGCCTGCTCATATTTTTGGCTGCCCAGCTAATATTTCTGCTTTACAATAAATAGGGGTTCTGTTTTCGTCAACAAACTTCTATGTTGATGGTATTGAACGGATTACCAAAACAGTCATCTGACTCTATGTAATTGACTGTTTTGTTCCCGTCATGGACACGACATCATCATCACCATCGATACAGCTCGTGGTTAATTAAATTATCATAATTGTCTTTTTTAATCGAAAACGATAAAAAAAAGGATGCTCAAACTTGCTGTCGAGAGTCTAAAGAAAGTTTGAGTAAAGGTGTTTTGTTTGTCACAAATTCCACGCCCTCTAAGTCAACATGAGGGCTCTAGAAGGCAGATTATGAGGGCTATAAAGAGCCTCAGTCAAGTGACAAGCACCATAAATGAGCTGGCAATCCACTTTCCAAACTTCCATACCACACCCAAGTGAACCCTTTGAAACTCGTCCGATTTAACGTACACCAGCACTTCTGTAGAGCAAGTCTTCAGTAGCACCAAGACTCACTGACCGAGAGCTCGTAACCATAACCATTTGGCTACCTCGACTATAAAAAATAGAAAAATAACTTTATAATTAATTCATCATACTGTTGGTAGAGTGTTTTTATGTTTAATATTTAAAATATTTATATAAATTATATTCATTTATCTAAGTGACTTCAGAAGAAAGAAAAATGAAACCGCAACAAGGCTCAGTCACCATTCGGTTCAAAAACTGCCACTATTCCTTTGGAAAAATAACTGACGAATCTGTACCTTTTGGAAAACAATCGTGCGAATTTCCCTGACCCATGCATGCGGCTGTTACATACTGAAAAGAGCTTTCGCCAGCGCAAATCGACTCATTTTGGAAAGTAGTGAAATAGATAGGGCTAGTAATACCCATGTACATTTTGCGAATGATCCATCAATCATGGAAAGCATAATGCAAATTTACTCTCCAGAAATCATCTCGCACAATGTCGTAAACATTGAAAATGGGCCCAAAATCGGTTTAACATGCATAAGCATCTTCTGTATAGAAAAATAGAAGTACAGTTAAAAGTTTTATGCTGTTCGTTTAAAATAAGTTTACTCGACAAAGCATTCATGTAGTATAAAGGTAAAACACATGAACGTAATTTTCGTATTGTTTTTTCAATTCGTACTATTAGTTCAATAGACGACATGATTCGGGTTCTACATTTAATTTATGATAAATATGAGCTATATACTTCAATGAAAAAAGAGAAATTCGATATTCTTGTTAACCTCGTATTAAGAGAATTTCATTGCATTTAATCAGAATTTTTATAAACAGATCAAAGGATTACCTCAGGGTGGTCCAGCTAGTAATTGTTTAGCGAACCTTTATTTACATTTTTTTTTTTTTGAAATTGACCGTATTGTAAATGATTCTTACTTGATTTATCGTTATATAGATGATTTAATAATTTTTGGTAAAAATAATGAATACAAACCAAATATTACATTCTACTCTGACTATCTCAACCTCCTTAAAACTAACTTTAACTCTAATATGGTAGAATTCTTGGATTTAGATTTGCATCTTATTAACAATAATGTAGT
>BMAV01021929.1:26285-54125 GCA_019973955.1 Trichonephila inaurata madagascariensis
CTAAAACATTTACTACTTACTATACAGTACGAAATGTATTTTTTAATAGTAAATAAAGAGTTTTGAGTTGTTAGTATTAAGTTTTATTATTTTCCCAATAATCACGTCAAAATTATTTAATGGCATGTCTCTACTTTACTAAACATTTCTTTAGAAAATCTGGCACATTGATTCATACAGATTTGCCACCCCTGGCATATAGTTAGAGTTGACATATCAGTGATTATTACTGTACGCAAGACTACAGCATCCCAATACTTGCTTGAGTAGGCCTCTTCTTCGATGTAGATAAAAAGACTATGGAGTGATTTCTAGAAATCTTGGTGGCCAGGTAATTGGGCCTTCACATCTAACCCATCAATTATGAAATAAAAAATAATCCATTCTCGTGTTCGAACATCCATTACTAACTGAAGATGGAGACCATTTTGATGGCAAGTAACAATGGGTTTAGTTGCTACATCAGGAATATTTCCAACATGCCCGGGTAAATGTTTGCCGTCATAAGAGTCTCAGCCAAGGTAAATGGTCCTACGACTATCATATGAAAGGGCACAATAGATTATGATTTTTTTTACTGTTTCTTTCAACGTTATTTACTGACACGTGCAATACTTGAAATGTCATGAGCCCCGTTTTTACATAGACGAAAATCGCCGGCAAAATATCGTCGCTGATCCTCTCTTGTTCGTATACAATACGAGCCGGTATTACATCCATTTGAAAAGTGAGTTTGATTTTAGTACCTGCTTTGGAGCAGGGTACATCAGAGAAAAGTGAGTTAATTTCAAATTTTCCCATGATGCATTGCGACCAAGGTTCATTTATTCAAAGATGGCTACTGTTATTGATTTTGCGCGTTAATCTACTGAAGAAATAAGAGTTTTAATTAACGTCTGGGGAAATTAAAAAATACAACAAAAAATTGATAGAACTGTCTGGGATTCGGAAATGTGTAAAATTTTTTTTGAAATAATAGCTTTGAAACAGGACTTTTTTGGTGCTAATTTGATATAGGATTTCTACGCGCCAAGTTGTTTATGTTGCCAAGATGTGCGATAACATTATGACATGGTTACATTGATATTTCTTTCGTTTGGGGATTTGGTTGTCATGGGGATGTCGTTTGTTATAGTTAACTTTTATAAGTTTCCTTTTTTTGCGGTAACCATTATATAGTCACGTGAATCTATCAACCAATCACCAGATTCTCATGTAAACGGGTTGAAAAAAAATACTAGTAAAAAGCTGACTTTTCACCTCATTCTTAATTCACCGGAAATTTGTGGGTTATGTTAAGGGAGCCTCAGGCGGAAAAATAACAATATTCGACAAAATCTAAGAATTCAGTAGCCAGTTTTATTTAATACTATTAGTATATCGCTATTTTTTTAAACATCGATTGTTGACAGGTCATTTGCATGTGAAACTCACTTTGATTGGTACATTTTTACTGTAACAATTTGCAGCTATACATGGCATAGGAAGTTTTCATCCACGAGTCGTGGCAGGTTATCTAAACAATCTTGATCACCGAATTTTCACACCAAACAAAAATGAGAATTTAGAGACTCGAAAGATTTACGCGAGTTAGATTCTCTATATGCTGGGTATTGTGGTCACTTAACAGTATGTTTAGTTAAAAAAAATAATGGATGTAAAAAAATTCTGTCCATATCACACTAAATTTCACAATTATGGTGCCGAACTTAAAAGTACACTGTACATTTTTTCGTTTGCCGAATTTGGCCTAGTGCAGGGATGGCGAACCAGTGGCACGCGTGCCATTAATGGCCCTCGACACAATATTTTGGGCAAGCCAGTGATCAAAATAGTTTGTTTTATTTCAAAATAACAAAGTTCTCTATGAAGTATTACGAACAAATGTGAGGGATCGGTCGCGGGGAGCTCACTCGTTTGTTATTGTCTTGCCTTAGTTACGTCGTGGACTACAGTTGCTTAGGATGCAAAATTTGTCTACACATAGCATAGTCAATTTTGTCATTTAGAACTCTACAGTGCAAAAGGTAATTTTTCGCAGTAAATTCAAAGCTTTGAGATGTTAATATTTAGTTTTATTATTTGCCCAATAATCACACCTCAAAATTATTGACGGCACGTCTATATCTCATTTAACACTTCTTTAGAAAAAAAATGGCACGTTGATCCCTTAAGGTTCGTCTTCCCTGGCCTAGTGGTTTGAGAATCAGATTCCGGACGGCTAGCCTCGGGTTCTATCCCCCCGGTAGACTGTTTCAAAATATCTCTATTTTTCCTGTGAAAAATATAACTTCTGATCTAATTTATTTTCTATAATCCTTTTTTAAATTTTCTTCCCGTCTTTTATGTCATAGCTTTTAAAGAAGCCTTTTTTTCTGTAATTCTCTTACTTAGGATTATTTTTAAGCTTTTCCTTTAATTTCTACGATCCAGTTTCTTAGCTGCTCTCCCATTGGTTAGGTTAAACACCGACCACCCCCAGATCTGAAATTGGTTTTCATTTTCTGATCTTGCACTGATTTTGATAAATCTTTTCAAGCACTTAATGCATTCTAATATTTTGTAATATATATTTTTATTAATCTATTAAAAGTCCGTTTTATACTTATTAAGTAATTTAGTTTAACAAAGGGCAAGAGTCATAACATCAGTCATTCAAAACCTTTTATGATGAGAGGTTAATACTAGACAGAGCTAGGCACACTATAGTCTTCCCCCTCCTCAAAAGACTACAAAAACTATTTCGGTGGTGAGGTGTGTATTTTGCTCTTTCTTGTCTCCGTTCATAGAAGCAAAAGTCTAGGTATGTAGCTTAAGAATTACAGTATACAATTTGTTGTAAAAATGTAATTTGAGCATAAGTGTTTCACATAGTAATTACTATATTTATCCGAATATAAGCTCCAATTTTTTCCGATGGTAATAGTATTGAAAATTGGATGCAGCTTAGAATTGAAAGTGGAAAAATTCGTTGGGTGGCAGAAATTGAACATAAATGACTGTGAAAGCCTTTATAGGTTTATGTATGTATTTAAAAGTTTAATCGTACTTGTAAAATAAATTAATTGTTCAATTAATTAGTTCTCATTTTGATTTTTTCTGAAATTTTGTAATCGGATATCGATAAAACATTTTACACTATTTTTTTATTTGACAAAAAACATATAGGGAATTTAAGATGCTACTTAGAATTGATGGTGTCTTAAATTGGAATAAATACGATAGATGTGTGTAAAAAGTTGGACACAAAAACAATTTCATATAATTATTTTTATGTATACCATATATTTTTCACTTCTAAAACGGTTGAAATAAGTTAAACAGCTAAGTAATTTTAAGAATAAAAATATACTTGTAGTTAACAGCAGAAATTCTGAAAACTGAATTTTAAAAAATAAGTAAGATAAATGAAAGAATAGTAACTAGTTTAATATATAATTACATTAAGCCTAAATACTTTTCTAAAAAATTCATGAACGTTAAAATAAAATAAGAAAGATATTTTGCCTATGCCAAAGTGTTATTGGATTTGCCCTGCAAATATTCCTTTAGTGTTCACTGTATAATTAAGCAAATATTTATTTTAACTTTTATGGCCAATATTTAAAAAAAAAAAATCCCTATCTTAAGAACATATTTAAGATGTCTCAGGATACTATTATATAGAAATCCACTTTCAAAGAATTTATTATTATTAAATGCATCTAATTCCCTATTTTTTTTTTTTTTTTTTAAATAATGAAAAAAAATTTTTATTTTTTTTCCTTAAGGTATCCGACTACGTTCAGAACCGTGGTTTTGCAAAAGCGCATAAATAGATATTTTTCATGATATTTACTGTCACTTAGATTAGAATACATGTATACAATTGTTTTAAGGACATTTTTTTTGACAAAAAAACATTCGAAATGTTCTCCTTTTGTGAAAAATACTTCTATTATAATAATATTTTGCCTGTATATAGCTCAGACCTCTTTACAGAGGCTCAACTATGATTTTTGAAAAATTCACATTATTTTCAGAGTTACAACCCATTGAAATAATTATCGGCGTTTTCTTCTTAAAATTGCTCCCCTCTGTTGTCGTAAAATATGGATAAACCCACTTCTAAGTTATATATTTCAAAAATTCTAATTGAGCCTCTGTACGGAGGTCTGAGGTATATACAGGCAAAATATTATTGTAATAGAAGCATTTTTAACAAAAGAACATTTTAAAAAAATTATTCTAAGTTAATTTTTTGCCAAAATATTTTATTTAAATAATTTTTTTTTGTCAAAATGTTCTTAAAACAATTATATATATGTATTATAATCTAAGTGACACTAAATATATCATGAAAATTATCCATTTATGCGCTTTTGCAAAATCTCGGTTCCGAACGCAGTCGGATACCTTAAATAAAATATTCTTTTTCCTTAATTATTACTTCAAATATTCTTTGCGATCGCATTAATTAATCATTTCAAAAGAATATTTGATTAAACATAACTTTTAATTTTTTTAAAGGTCTATGATTAAAAAACTATTTTTATCGAGAATTTCTTTCTGTTTTTTTTTTTTTTTTCTTGCTGTAATAATACGTGCTATTCCTTTATGGTTCAATCTTTGTGGTAAGGTTATTCTATTGGTGGCCTCAACTTTTCGCCAACGCTTATACGAAAATCTCAAGCCAAAAATACGCCAAAAAGAAAGACTTCTGACGAGTTTTATCCGTGATCTATACATATAAATAAAAATGAAGTGTCTGTTTGTAATTTGAAATTAACATTTTTTTACTAAATGCATTTAAAAGTATAAACGGTATTTATATGAATAAAACCAATTTTTAAAATTTTTCTCTGTCTATCTGTCTGTTTGTTCCAGCTAATCTCTGAAATGGCTAGACCAATTTTGTCGGAACTTAAACTGGCAGATAGCTAATGTTATAAGAAGTAACTTAGGCTACTTTTATTTTAGAAACAAAAACTAGGGTTCCGTGAAAATAAAGATAAAACCAATGAAATAATGAACAGTAACCGACTCAAATAGGGATAATTTATTTCAATAGGGAATATTTTTATTCAATAGGGAATATTTTTATTCAATAGGGATTATTTTATTTCTCGAGCCTTCTGTCTCAACGATTTCTAGCAGTTCTATCAAACTTTTTGTTTGATTAGGTTGTGCTGCCACCCTCGATAGTTCCCGTTCATGTCCTTTGATTTTAATGATTTTACAGTCCTCATTCCATTAACGATGTCAAAGGTCATGCATCCCTCTCACCCCTTGCTTGCGTCTCCGTTTGTGTTCGTTTCACCCTACTGCTACTTAGACTTGTTTTGATCCTAATGATTTTACAGTCCTCACCCCATCGACAGTATCAAAGTTCATGCGTCTCTCTCACCACTTTGGCAACAAAAAGAAAGAAAAAATAAAACAAAAAAGAAACAGCGTTTCAAAAAGTAGAAGAATGACACAATACTTATAGCATAGGTATTTCTTTACTTGAAAAACTTAATTATTAAGTTTTCGTAAACTGTGTGTGCGAATTGAATAAACACTTTTTGGTTGATTTCCACTTGAACGAAGTCGCGGGTAACAGCTATTTAACATAAAATAAATGCATCAGAAAGTAATATTAACGTATTACACATCCAGATACAAATTATTTACACTATTTTAAGCGTTTATTATACAAAATTTGTAACAATGTGTTCCTTTTGCTGAGCAGAAGGAAGATGTTTAAGAGATCGACCCACAAGAGAGTTACGGGGCGTTATAAATAAAAAAAAATCTTTTTTATCAGCTATTATATCTACGGACTTAAATTTTAGTAAACATGGTTTTTTGTTCAGCTGAGATATGCAAAAAGCTTTTTTTTTTGGTTAATTTACAATTCACCTAAAATTAACTCATTAAAACTTCTTTATCCTTCAATCTGTATTGTTTAATTTTTCAATTTACCCGTTCTTCGCACGGGTATACCAGCTAGCCTTTCTATAATTCCTCTTGGGGAAATTCTTCTTTAATTGCGGGTTGATTTAATGAATGAATGAGTGAGTAGGAGTCAATTTTCTCTTATATATACATACACTACTAGCTATTAAAAGTGCCACACCAAGAATGAGAATTGCTACAGACGGGAAATTTAAACAGGAAAAAGGTGCTGTGATATTCAAATGATTAGTTTTTCAGTGCATTCAGACAAATCAAGCGCCGGTAGCGAGACCTACAATGTGTTTAAATGAGGAGATTGTTCAACCATTTTCTCATACAGAAATTGCATTTGAACGGTTATTGCCTGGTGTAAAGTAGTTGCGATGCTTCGTGTACGAAGCAGAAAGGCGAACCAGCACGTTTCTGACTTTGATAAAGGTAGAATTATAGCGAGCCGGGATTGTGTGCTGTTTATCGTATTGCAGTATTGCTGCTCGCGTCTTTCGAGATCCAATGACTGTTAGCAGAATATGGAATCGATGGGCTTAGGACAGTAAAATGGAACGCCCTGCTGGATCTCAATGGCCCCCTGTGTCTAGCACCCGAGAAGACAGACATGTTACCCGCATGGCCTTAATGGATTCTGAAGCCTCGTTCTGAGTCTGGGTCGAGAATTGGGATTGTTTGCAAGACAACAAGTGTCTGCATGAACAGTTCGACAACGTTTGCGGCAGCTTGGAGACCACGGCTGCGGTTACTCTTGACGCTGCATCACAGACAGGAATGTCTTCAATAGTGTGATCAATGACAAACCTGGGTGCCCGAATGACGAGATGTCATTTTTTCAGATGAATCCAGATTCTGTTTGCAGCATTAAATTGGTCGTATCCGTGTTTGGCGGCATTGTGATGAATGCACCTTGGGAGCGGGCATTCGTCCCCATCATACTTGTCCATCATCTGATGTGACTGTATGTGGTACTATTGGATACACATTTCGGTCACCTCTTGTTCGCATTGACGGCACTTTGAATAGTTCACGTTACATTTCTTGTGTATTTCCACCTGTGGCTCCACCATTTATTCAAGCCCTGCCCAGCCCAACGTTTCAGCAGGATAATGCAACGACCGCATGTTGCCTGTATTGTACGGAACTTCCTTGACAAGGACAATGTGCCGCTGTTGCTCTGGCCTGCTCGTTCACAAGCATTCTCTCCAATAAAAAAAATGTCTTGTCCATGGTTGCCGAGTGACTGGGGTTCATCACCATATGCCAGTCACTGCGGTTGATGAGCCGTGGCATCGTGATGAAGATGCATGGACATCTGTACTTGTACATACCATCAAATCTCTGTTTGACTCAATGCCCAAGCGTGTGAGTACTGTTATTACTGTCAGAGGTGGTTTTTCTGGGTACTGATTTCTCAGAATCTATGTACTTAAATTTTTTGAAAATTGTTTAATTCAGTATTTGCCCAATAAATATCATTTTTGCTATCCATATTTCTTCATTTGCATAGGCATTTTCATTTAGCAATTTTAATGACCAGTAGTTTATATGTTACAGTTAAATCTGGATAGCTGTTAATGTGCACATTACCTAGTTAACTGACTCTTTCCAGAATAGTTTATCCTAAACATTAGAAACAGAGTGGCAGAGATAGTAAGTGTATTTGATGAAAGACCCCTTCAATTAGTTTTCATCACATGTTTCGCAAATTCCTTTCCTTAATAATATGTTATAACATTTGATTCTTTGTATTGTAGTTTTTCAATTGATAAATGATTGATTCTATCAACTAATTTGTTGTTTGCTTGACTTTATTATCGTGGTACTTTAAAGTATCCGACTACATTCGGAACCATGATTTTAAAAAAGCGCATAAATGTATAATTTTCATGATCTTTAGTGTCACTTAGATTAGAATACATGTATAAAATTATTTTAAAGACATTATGACAAAAAAAATTATTTAAATACAATATTTTGGCAAAAAATTAACTTAGAATAACCTTTTTTCCAAATGTTCTCCTTTTGTAAAAAAATGCTTCTATTGTATTAATATTTTGCCTGTATTCAGCTCAGACCTCTGTACAAAGGCTCAACTAGAATTTTTGAAACGAATAACTTGGAAGTCGGTTTATCCATGTTTTACGAAAACAGAAGGGAGAAATTTTAAGAAAATACGCCGATAATTATTTCAAATGGTTGTAACTCTGAAAATAATGTGAATTTTTCAAAAATTATAGTTGAGCCTCTGTACAGAGGTCTGAGCTATAGACAGGCAAAATATTAATACAATAGAAGCTTTTTTTACAAAAGGAGAACATTTGGAAAAAAATGTTATTCTAAGTTAATTTTTTGCCAAAATATTGTATTTAAATAATTTTTTTTGTCATAATGTCCTTAAAACAATTTTATATATGTATTCTAATCTAAGTGACACTAAATATTATGAAAATTATACATTTATGTGCTTTTTTAAAATCATGGTTCCGAATTTAGTCGGATACCTTAAATATCAGAAAATATATAAATAACATTGTTTATTGCCTGAATTGCAATAATATTTTTAAAAAGTTGGTTCTCTGTATTGTAGTTTTTCAATTGATTGATTGTTATTAACTTGTTTTTTTGAATATGGGAAAAAAACAGCAGTTAACTTAAACACACTTAAACGTTGCTGTTGTTCCGCCAAAGAGCTTATTTTCCCTTGTACTAGTGTCTAGTAGGTAATGTGCAGATTAACGAGTGCCTAGTAGGTAATTTGAGAAATGAATCAAATTTCCATGTTTTAATGGATCCCCGAAGTTAATATGCAGATTATCTAAACAATCCATACATTAATTTATTTCTACCCTTTTGCAGTAACACATATATATGTACAGATTAAGAGAACTCAACTGCGGACATGATGCAGATTTAGCCCTGATAAACTTTCCTATATTAAATAAATTCACTAACTTAAATCGTAAAATATATTTCAAATGAATAAATAAAAGCTATAATTTCTCCGGTGTTTGAGTAAAAGGTTTTATAAATTTTTCTTATTAAATATAAGAACATGTTTTCGCTCATGTTCTAACACAATTATTTAAGATCTCTAATTTTATTTCGGATTTGATATCATGTTTACGTTTAAATATATTCAAGTACAAAATATCAATGTTCAAAATTGGAACCATTTACAAAAACAATTTCTGGACTTCTGTGTTGTAAAAAGTTATTTGTTGATCCTTGTCTTTGAGTCATAATATTTATATTTACAATTACAACAAACACGAGACATTCGAATTACATTTTACGGTGTTTACAGCTAATTCAAGTCCTAACATTAAGTAAGCACCCTTCATTGTTGTTGCGGGGTTGAAAGGGAATGTGTCCACTTCGAACAAAGTGTTTGCTTGGCGAACAGAGGATTGTCCGTGTCCTTCAAACCTAATCGGAGCGAAATGAGAAATCGGGGAATAGAATCTTCCTTGTATTTAGGGAACAATGTGCTGCCTTGATACATTTCGATGTCGAATGAATCATTGTAAAGGACGATTGGATGGGTGGAATGTGTTCTCCCAGATAATCTTGCTCCCAGTGTTAATAGTTACAAGCTGAACATTTCTTGTACGCAATATAACATTGTGTTTGGAGATTATATATAAACAGTCAGACTCCGATGTAACGAATTCCTCGGGAGTGATCATTTTGTTCGTTATTTCGGAGTTATTCGTTAGATCGGGGTTCAAACAAAATACACATTTTTTTCTCTTACTTTTTATAAATTCTGAAATAAGCAACTACACTTAATATTCATAGTTAGAAATTACACATTTTTAACACGCTTTTATAAGCTTCACTTATATGTAATAGAATCTGTAATCGATTTTTACCCAATTTAAAAGGTCAGATTAATTCAAAATTTTGCACACTTGTCAAGGACCGCGCTGACAATACAATAATTTGATAATTTTGTTCCATTGTCCTGATCAGGATCATCAGGAATAATGATTACCAGATTTGGTGACTGATTCCATATACCATTTCCATATTTGGAGACTAATTCCGTAAACCATTTCCAGATTTGGCAAATAATTCCAGATGCTATTTCCAGATTTGGCGACTAAAATATAGTTACAATCCTAAAAGCGAAAACGCGAGTCAGCAATTTCTTACCATAATATAAACAATTGTATAGTTTTTCTGAAAATGGAAATAAAAAGAAAGAATCGCGCTTGTGAAAAAAAAAAAATAAACCAGGCCGTATCGATGCGCTGATAGGAAGCCAATGGGTATTCCAGATTCTAAAAAGTGACGCATTTAAGATTAATCCATCAATGAATAAATGATGGTTTAAAAAACTAAAAAAATAACGTTTTTATTATAGATCGAACTAAAAACCGAAAAATATAAATTATATTTAAAAAACTAAAAAACACGCTTTTATGGTTAATTGAACTAAATAGTAAAATAATAATTCTGAATATAAGAATAAAATGATTAACAAGAAAATTAATGTCATTATGGTAAAAGCGTGGGTTGCTTTGTACTACATTTTTACTCTAACTCAGTATTTCGGAATAGAACTAGAGCAAGAAATTATAGCAATTGACACAGAGCACCCCACGCTTTTACCCCAAAAGCATTAATTTTCTCGTTAATCATTTTATTCTTATATTCAGAATTATTTTTTCACTTTTTAGTTCGATTACCCATTAAAGCGTGTTTTCTTTAAACTATAATTTATTTATTCAACAACTAAAATACTGTTAGCAAAAATTATTATGCAACAGTAAATTAGAAATTTTTAAATACTGTAATAAATGTTTGATAATCTCTTTGGTTCCTGACTCGAAAGAGTTCTTGATCGACTTTATGTAGAGAAGAAAATACTGCGTTATTTATATTCTGCTTCATATGGTATGATTTTACAGATTCCAAAAAATGTAAAGCATTAAAAGATGTAACAAGTTTGAGAAAAGTTTCACTATCGATTTGTGCATTAGAAAGTCTCTATTCATCAACAATGTCCTCAACCTCAATTGCACAGATAGGAAGTCAGTCGTCAAATGTAACGTAATTGTTAAAATTTTAAAATCCCCTGCGTTGTGGAGTGGGCTGATATAATAAACGAATTTCCAATCCTATTCAAACTCACACTCAAGACTCATCTGCACCTGCAAAGTCTAATAATTCTAACAGAACCCTTTCCCGTCGGAATTTGCTGCGAACAATAAAAGTATTTTTCTGTTCCTGACAAAAAGGATATAACATTTGAAAAAAAACCATTTTTTTTCTAATCATACTTAATAAAAAAAGATTTTCCAGCTTTTGGAATAATTCGTTCATTTGAGGTTTATTATTTGTTAAATAGGGGTGTTAACCTTTTTTTTACTCAAGAACTGAAAACTTTCGTTTTTAGGGGTTCGTTAAATCGGGGTCCAACTGTATATATATATAATCTGTTCCTTCTTTTAAATAAATATTTCATTTTAATTTTCCACCGTGGCTTTCTCAATAGCTTATTGTTCAGTAGTAGTTCCATCCAACATTTTAACAGTTTCTGTGACAGATATTTAAATCATGGGGTGACCAATCCGAATGACCTTGCCGGCCACTTCAGAAAAACATTGTAATTCCGCGGGTTGCATATCAAATGTATTACATGTTATTTTTTTATATTAGATTTATACCCAAAACAAACAATTCTTTTGAGTGAAAATTTAAAACAGAACGAACTATTATTATTGTATTCATTGTTTTTCATGTATACACACAAACATAGATAATATTATAATAATAAAGCAATGATATAATAATCTTTAATTTATTTATAATTAGTGAGATATTTGTTACTCAGTTCTTTTACTTAGTTTGTGCAAGTAGTAAATGATTTTACAGGTTTTCGTCCGTTAAGATTGAGCTCGATTTATGTTCCATATTATACTCGATTATGTTTCATTTGTTCATATTTTGTTTTATTCAATTTCTACTATTAGTTCACACTCGACCCATATATATATATATATATATGTCAGGTTTGAAAAGTTTAGCTTCAAAATTAAGTAAGTGATAAATGAAAATAGAGCGAACTCTTTACCATCGCGTAAGGATTTGTGGGTAAATAAGCCTATTTAAAGGTGGAGCAAACGCTGACTAAGAAGAACGCATACTGGAAAAGGCTTAGCTGGTGACTCCTCGCCGAAGTGATGGTTCAAAATTACGTGGTCCGTCGCCAACAGCCCTCGTGTAGCTGAACATTGCGACGTTAATATTCAATCAATCAATCAACCTCGCCGAAGTGTTTTTTTATTGTTTTACTCGGTTGCGCGCCAAAGGGCCGTCATGTTGGATTTTATGTGAGTGAAGCAAAATAAAGAAGTATTTTAGAGATGATGCCCTCCTCATTTTACCAGCAGGCCTGGGGCCTGACATATATATCAAATTTTCAATCGTTAATAAAATCCTTTTTATTCATACACTCAAGTTCAAATACATTTTTTAAACTTGGAGGGCGTGACATTTGATGTTAATACAGTTTTTTCAAATATTAATTAATTGATTCTATTTAATTAATGCATAAATAGTAACAAAAAAAATAATAGTCCAACACCATATATAAAAAGCAAAATCGCTCGTTGTGTCCCTTTAGTGCAATGGATAGCGCATTGGACTTCTTATCCAAAAGTCGTGGGTTCGAATCCCACCTGGGATGGCCTAATTTCTGGGAATGTGATTTCTTTTTTACTATACGATTTTATCAGAATAATTAAATACAGCCAATGAATATATAGTAACACAAAAAATAATAATAGTCGAACAACGTATACAGAAAGGAAAATGAAAAAAAGCTTTCTATTTTGCCACTTGATAGTGATTCTGTTAAATGTATATACATATTTAAATAAATTGTAATTATTTAATAAAAAGTAACGAAAATATAAAATTTTTCTTCGTTGACCTATGTAGGAATGGACTTAATTTTTTTTGTTTATGTTATTTGCTTCTCAGTTCTTTCACTTAGTTTTTGCAAGTTGTAAATGATTTTGTAGGGTTTCGTCCGTTAAGTTTGAGCTCAAAAAGGATCTTTTAACAATGTTAAGAGTTCAAATACAGATGTATTTCAAAGTTAACAAGACACGCATTCTGTCTTCACAAGCAAAGGATATTTTATTTAAGATAAATGCAAGGATTGCGTTCTCTTTTCCACGCATAGCAATTCTTATTTCTGCATCATCTATCCTATGTACACTGCCATACACCTAAAAAGACATCGGTACTTATTAAATGGACTTAAAAACTGAATTCCTTATTTTATGAGTTTTTAGCACGCTAAAGAATGCATATGTCCACAGACAGCAGGCGAAACATAATTCTTTTTTTGTAAAAGAAGTTTTCTGTCAAATAATACCTTCTATAACAGGGATGTTGAACCAGTGACACACGTGCCATTGATGGCACATGGCACAATATTTTTGGCATACCATTGGTTTACATTTTATTTCAAAGTTCAATAGGAAGTATTATGAACAAACGCGAATGATCTGTCGCGAAGCGGCGAGAAGCACACTCGTTTGTCAATGTCTTGCCTTAGTTGCGTCGTAGACTACAATTGCTTATGATATAAAGTTTGTCTACGCATATATAGCATAGTTAATTTCATTAACACAACTATATTTTAAAGTTTATCTGTGTCATATTTACGATTTTTAACTGTTATTTAGCATAGCTAGTTCAGCAAACGAATATAAAGTGCAACAGAGAATTTCAAATTTGGTGAATCTAGAAATATGGCATTTTTATTAGAGGCGACAAGGGGTGGGTTTTATACTCTCTAACAGTGGTATGCAGAGCATCGTCGGTAAAACGGTATTTTGAAAAAATCACAAAACCCCTTGTCAGAAAAAGTGAACCACAGCAAAAATAATGAATTGCTTAAAACCCATTTGGCAGAAGACTCAAATTCAGAATGTGTTCTACAAAAAGTAACATTTTACAATCCTAATATAAGTTATTTGTCATTCAATCTGAAACAACAGAAGTCACTTTTTTTACTCACTTATTTTAATTTAAATTGCACGTATAACTAAAACATTTATAACTATACAGTACAAAAGGTATTTTTTCGAAGTAAATAGAATTTTGTGTGGTTAGTATTTAGTTTGATTAATTTCCCAATAATCACAAGTCAAAATTATTTGTCACCACGTCTATACCTCATTAAGTACTTTTTAGAAGAAAATGGCACTTTGATCCATAAAGGATCGCAATCCCTGTTCTACCCATGGTTACTCAACCTTTTTTTCCTCCGGTCCGCACACATATGAGAAATATTTCATGCGGTCCGCATCATGAGTACTAATGGGAAAAACATCATAAGACCAGGGCAATAATGGACACTTAAATGGGGAAAATTGATCAGAATATTAGAATTCATTTTTGGCTTTTAATATTGTACTAATCTGTACCAAAAACAGATAAAAAATTTTCTTCGTTTTTAAGCATCTTTTACTGAATTATGGGGTAGTTTTGTTTCCCTTTCATTCATGACTATACAAACAAAACATATTAACTAAACTGCCATGCCGTTTGATAATTTGGTTTCTTTTTCTTTTGACAAAGCTTCTCTTATTTTTTTTCAAACATTAATTTATCATATGCGGAAGGGCAGCAAGAAGGAGTTTTGATTGAATTTCTGACTGAAATCAGTCGTATCCGTTTATAATTAAAAATCAGTTTCACCCATAAAATAATCATTACTCCAGTTCACTCCCTATTTCACTGTTATTCATTAGTAACCGTTAGCTTAACCAGTTTAAAATAGAATAAAAAAAGTGTGTGTGTGTACTTATGTACGCACGTAAGAAGTTATACTCCTTTGGCGTAACAAGATTAAAATCTTTCTAAAATTCTTGAGCAGGGCAAACTGGCCCAAGGACGAAAGACGATCACGAACAGAATTAAACGATACCAGCGTTAAGTCAATCGCACCAGCCAAACCCGAGATAATCACGATTTAAATAAATTTAAACACCCCCGTACAGGGTTAATAGGACCAATAACGGGGGGGGGGGGGGGCGGCAGTCTGTATCTACAGATGAGGTGAACCGAATGTCACACTTGAGACCTCATATTGAATGTCTCGGCGGGAACAATCGTTCCCGAGAAAATTGAGGCATCAGTCTGAAGTTATGGTTATTTTGAAATCATTAAAAATTTAAAACAATTAAATAAAATAGAAGCAGAGCACCCAACAGCAAGAAACTCGGCTTGGTTGAGGGGAAACACAAGAGGAATCCATTCTAATCGGTCCGGCGTCTGTAGTTGCAAATGTGGCAGGGCTAGCTCGGGAAAGGAAAACGAAACTAATTCCCCCAAGGGGGGGGAGAAGCAACTGTGACGTAAATGGTCACGTACATCCCAACCATACACAGAGTAGTAGGTGATTCCAAAGTTTCATCCTTCTATCTCTGTAACATCGTGTGGCCGTGGTAGTCGAGTGGTCAAGGTATCGGATCGTGGCTGGCCTTGTCACGAGTTCGAACCCAGTACCACTAAAGACCCGCCGCGTAGGGGTACGATGCACGTTAAATCTGTCGAGAGCTGAAACGTCCTCCCGTCGGTATGGTGTGGTAGTTAGGAGAAGGGGGTGCCAGATCAGGTGTCATCCACGTCCCTTGACCATGATTCAAAATTACGTGGTCCGTCGCCAAAATCCCTCTTGTAGCTGAACAGTGCGATGTTAATATTCACTCACTCCTTAATATCGTGACGAAAGATATTCACTCAAAAGGTCGAACCCCATAGGAATAACATGGGGATTCTAATTTTAGTGATAACGCCTCCCCCCCAGGTCCATTATCTACACACGAATTATAATACGGTACCATAGGTTCTCTTCGTTGAGCTCTTTCACTGTTATAATTAAGGTTTGAGTGAATATTAACATCGCACTGTTCAGCTATACGAGGGCTTTGGGTGACAGACCACGTCATTTTAAACCATGGTCAAGTGATGTGGACGACACCTGAGCTGGCACCCCCTCTTCTAACTACCAAACCACACCAAAGGGAGGACGTTTCAGCTCTCAATAGATTTAACGTGCATCGCTTCCCTACATGGCGGGTCTTTAGTGGTACTGGGCTCGAACTCATGACATACCGTTTATGATTCGATACCTTGACCACTTTGCTACTGTAGTCCCAAAATTCCTTGGAGCTATGCGGGATTTAAAAAAAAATAAAACTTAAAGAAAAAAAATTTAAAATGTGAAGGGGGAGGGGTGAAGAAATGGAGCTATGATCATGAAAAAATATATCCAGAATGCTCATAGGGAAAACAATCGAATCCAGCCGGTGCGTTCGATCAAGGTGGCATAGGATTCGAGTTATTGCTGGGGAAGCCCTGTACGGGGGGAGCACAAAAGGGGCCAATATCACATAAAGCTTGCGCTGATACGAAAATATGGGGGACCTCCAAAAATCAAGTCTCAAAATTCCTTACGGAGGTGAAAGTTTTTGCAGTCCCCGTAGGATTAACATGGGAGCATGATATTTTAGTGCTTAGGCTCTCCCCATGCCTACACAATGGAAATGAAGTAGATGACAGGATGCGTCTCGCCGAGTGGAACAGTTGTTTTAAATCTCAAGTCTGAGACTCGAACAGGAGCCAAGATATTGTGAATTAAAACAAATTTAAAAGTTTAAAACAATTAAAAACTATGGAAGAAATAGCCCTATGAACATGAAATTATAATAACTGGAAGAGAGCAGATAGAGAGGGATCAAATGAGCCAGGTCCGAATGGACTGTGAGGCTCGGGTGCCGAGATATTGGATAAAAGCTGTAGAGGGGGGAATGCACCGGGAGGATGCATCCCAACAGCTATGGTGGTCGCGGTAGCCGAGTGGTACAGGTATCGGATCGTGGCTTCCCTTGTCACGAGTTCGAGCCCAGTACCACTAAAGACACGCCGTGTAGGGCAGCGATGCACGTTAAATCTGTCGAGAGCTGAAACATCCTCCCGTTGGTGTGGGGCGGTAGTTAGGAGAGGGGGATGCTAGCTCAGGTGTCATCCACGTCCAAAAGCCCTCGTGTAGCTGAACAGTGTGACGTTAATATTCAATCAGTGAATCAATCAACCCAGCAGATAAGGTTTACAACAATATTTATTAAGATCCCCAAATATCGGTCCTCTAGCACCAAAAAGTGGCATGTTAAAATATTAAACAACAATGTGCGTGCGCATCGGTACCGTGACGGTATGCGCGCCCATCTGTGACGGTGTACGTCATATCTGCGACGATTTTGCGTCACATCCGTGACAGTGTGCTCGCGCATCCTAAAAATTTACCCTCATCCTTTTTCCCAAACGTGCAATAAGAGAAGTATAACTTCAAAAATCTTGTAATTCACACCCGTACAACATCGAAAGCAAAATTGTTCTAAATTAAAATGATTTTTTAGGGCAATGGGCCATGAGAGAGAGCGGGCCACTCAGAAAAGCCCGGTGGGTCACATGCAGCCCGCGGTGAATTGAGTATCGTTAAACTATTATTTTAATGAAACATTCAGAAATTATTCATATTCAATTCAAAAGAATTCTGTGTTTTTAAGAAAATATTGGATACTAGACAAATACAAGGTCTAATTTAAAAATTCTTTCATCTTCAAATATTCCCGCTAACAGTAGAGATTCTATGCCGACGCCAGTTTGCGCAGCGGAAGGTTACAGCTTAATGTACACGCTTCAGTTTTTTCCTCCTTCGTTCCAGTGCGCCAGTCGTTTAATGCAGGCAGTCGATGGAGGGATTGTTAAGCTGTTCGTGAGATTTTTATTTTTCTTAACACTAGACTGCTACCCTTTCGTCTAGCGGACTACGAAATAACCTTGTACCTTCCCCTCCCAAAACAGGAAATGTAACGTGCCTCTCAGTACCTTCATATGACTGTGGCTGCTACAGATGATGATATTTCTTTTTCTCATATTTTCGCATATAGTATTTTTAGAACAATGTTAGTCTGAGAGACGAAATGGTAGCAGTAACTTTTGGGAATTGAGAATCTGTCTTAGTATTTTTTTCTGCGTTTTCGAGATGATGTCAAAATGTTTTCGCAAAGAAAACTTTTCGGGCAAACTTGAGGCTATCTGAGAATTATTAAAAGAGTTATTTGATGATGATAATTTTATTTCTGAAGATGTATCAGAAAATTAAAATTTTATTAAATCACTAATTTAGAGATAGAATGATAAATATCAGTTTAGTGATGCATATGTTATATATGTACGTAATATGGCTCGCAAATCTGAAAAAGTATTATTTGGAAGAAAATTTGCGATAAAGCTAAGTGAAGATATCCTTGCGCCATGGTTGAAGAAACGTATAAATGTATCAACTTTGTACCGTCACAACAAGGACAATAATCTGTGAACTTTTGAAATTGCAGTAGAACATTGAACCACACCTGAACAATTGGAAGCTAAAAATAGGGAAATCTGGGCCTTTTGCCCATGTAAGTTGTGTGAAATGACACGAAAATTTTATTTATCATGTTCTAGAGCAATGTACGGAGAGCATCACGCTAAAATGCGTAAAGATTGCTTGGAAAATAAATAAATTTGTCTTTCTTGCTTATGTGAAAAAAGATTGGATGTTACGAAACTATATGCATGTAGTATAATTTTTTTGTTATTAACTTTTAAAATGAGTTTTGAGCTTGCTAAAACTCATGTCGCGTCTGGAAGACAAATGGTTACCATTCCCGTAAGTTTTTCAAAGGGTAGTATTTTAGGGTTAAGATGATTGAATGTCTTTGAGCAGAGGTACTATATCAAATTTTTTTGTCAAAATATTGCTGCGATTTTCTAAGCGAAACTGTAATAATTAGCAAGTATTTGAAGCGATGCTAAGGGGGTCACGCAACCTAAAAGGGGTTAAACCAATTCGAAAGTGGCCGCACGTCTTTAGAGAGTGACCAGAGTTCTGAAAGGCCACAAATTGTTCGAAATACAGTTGTTGTTGAAAAGGAGAAATATCTGAAAATTAGGTATCGTTATTTGAGTTTACGAGTGCTTCCTGAACAAGTTGAAATCAGTACAGGTTCTGCAGGTACAATTTTGTTCGATCAAAGTGAAGAGCGGCTGCAAAATGTGTTGCCAAGCTTGCATCGGTGGAACAGAGAAACTCCGTCTTTAAGTTGCATTGGACCTACTGGACACTATCAACGCTGAACTTATCTCCTTGTGACTTCTACCTGTTTTCGGGAATAAAATTGCCACTGAAAGGATCTCGTTTTCAGAGGAGAGAGGAGATAAGGCAGAGCGTGACCGTGGAGCTGAACACCGTTCTAAAAAAGCTTCCAAAAGTGTTATCAGCAGTAGTACTGCTAAACTGTATGAAGGCGCCAAGAAACTAAGCCAAGTAACTAACACACATTTTCAGACCAAAGGTCGATATTTTTCGAACAAACCTTGTATTCGAAAAATGCGAATACTAAAATTTATTTGTACTCTAGCGGTATCATTTATATTAGCCGGTAACAACCTCCGGACTGAAGTGATCCTTTTGGTCCTGTGGTACGTTACGTGCTTACGGAACCTTAAGTTGCGGGTTCTATCCTCCGAAATGCGACATTTCAGTACGATACAGAAATGTTTACACAAATGTCACTTGAAATGTCTTAAGACATTTATCGGGGCTTATTTTGTAATTTTTATTTCTTAATGGCAACAACTTTGATTGAATAAAAAGGATCCCGCCGTTTGCATTTATAAATTATTAATTGATTTAGCCAGACGGAGAGAATTTATTTTATTCTGGCTTTCGAGACTCGATAAGCCTATAGTTCGATTAATTATTTCTTTGAAATAAAGATGTGTTTTTCACTACAACTGTGCTTATATTGTAACACAGTTTGTTTATAAATCAAACACATTATTTATTGTGCATTTAGTACAATAAATAAAACTAAATATTCTTTTTGATCATTTTTGAATTTCGCGTATTGCTTAATAATTCTGTTTTGTTTGGAAATAAAAACAAAAATTGTTGTACAAACATTTTCTCCTTTATTTGAAAGTTGTATGATAGAAGATTGTAAATAGTTTACGGTTAAGTACACAGCAAATATTTCGTGCCTATTGACTTTATACGAATGGAACTCAAAATATTTGCTGAGAATTAATGCATATCATTTCCCTATTCAGTGCAAACATCTGATAATAATGGAAATGTTAAAGTTCGAACATGTGCTAATGAGTCTTGAATTGAGTGTAAAGAAAATATTGATTCTCTCTTCATTTTAACTCAATCCATTAACTTACTAAATTATATGGCATCAGAAAACACATTATAGTTTTTTTGCTGAAATGTTTTAGTATTATAAAGTAAAATTTCCTTCTAATTTCGGCATTACTTGCATACAGAGAAATACGTTTTACATTAAAAGGCATAATACGAAATATCGCTTAACACGAAATACTACAGCGGTTCCGACAAACTAATATGTACCTAGTGTTATGGTATGGGCAATCATTGGATAAATGGCATGCGCATCTCCAGGTCGAATCGACGGTAATTTGAATTTTTAACATCTTATGTATAGTAGTTGTTTTCTACGTCTACGCCCATCAAATGCCCTTTTGTCAGTCGTGCACCTACCTTCCTCGATACAAAGGGTATTCAACTGTTACACTGTCCCGTGCGGTATCCAGATCTATCACCATTAGAAACATCTGGCTTTTGGTTGCTGGGAAGCTGGTCCACTATCCCTTTCAGCTAATATGGTTGATGAAGTGTAGGATCTACTTGAAGCAGCATGGAATGAGTTGCCTGTTTCACTCATCCGAGCCCAGTTCATCTCCATACCTAACCGTGTAAGGACCGTTTGAACTGCCGTGAATGACACTTGTTTCTACTGATTTCGCACGCAGGTAAACCCTCAATCTGGTTGCAAATTTTATCATTTTGTCTTCATGCCATACTATTAACGTACGATAAGTAACTTTTTTGTACACTGGGGAAAGTATGTAGGGGATCAGTTGGGTGTAATGAAGTTACGAAATTATTTCTTCTAATAACTAACATAAAACCAAACATCCATGGTCTAAAGTGTAACTGGAAACTGAAGAAGAAAAATCCATACGCAAATGAACGTACGTGGGGTCTAAAACCAGAAAAAGTCTATTAAGTTCAGAAATCGTGATTTTGTAGAAGCTGTTGCTTTTCGTTGTATCAGTGGCGAAATTCAACCTTTCTGCTGTTATTTTCAGAAAATGTAATGACAACGTGATCTACTGGAATTCATGGTTTGGTATATTATCGGGAGATTAGAATCTGAAGGAACATAAAAAAAAATGTTGGGGGCGGTGTTGAAGTGGCAATAAGTGTTATTGCTAGACAGTGGAACATCTTCAACGTCGGTCAGGACAATGTGTTCCACTGGTTATACCAGAAAGTAATGACTCATTTACCTTGTTAGTAGCTCGTCGGGATAGAACAGTTAATGTGACAGGATGCCAAACATTCCGAAATATGCTTCATGCGAGGGTTCTGGACGCATGCTGGTCAATAGTGTGTATCCGTTGACAGCAAGAAACCGTCGGCACGAAGAAAGTGGGCAGTTGTTCATTAAGATTAAGTGCTAAGTGTTGTTAACGGACAAGTACTGATTCAGTTTAGTGTGTGATACCAGATATGCTATGGTATAGAGAGAAAGAGGCACTTAAAATAATTCTGTATTCATTCAGGAAAATTCATATTACAGACGAGATGGTTTGATGGTATGAATGATGGTATGGGCTTGAATTAGCTTAGCGGAAAATATATATATATAATATATATAACGACCTACCTATCATTCGAAAGGGCAGTTTGGCAGATCAAAGGTATGCAGACGGGTACCTGAGTCCCTGTGTCACAACTTTTGCTGAAGCCGCTGGTAATTTCTTTCTTTTAATACAGAATAATGCCAGACCTCATCCACTCGTCTTGTGGAAAACCTTATTGAAGCAGAAACAATACAGCGTGTTCAGTAGCTAGAATTCTCTCCTGATCTTAATCGGATCGAGGATGTTTGGAACACACTCAGATGAAGCTTTAATGCAAGACCAATGCCTACTGTTACTGTCCAAGACTTTGAAATCGCACTTCGTCCAGAGCGGAACAGTATTCTCCAAAGTCGCATCGATACCATCTATGCAAAACAGGTGTGTGACAGACTTACTAGCTCGAGGGAACCACACACTATATTAAAAATTTTGTACCATTTCCAAACATTTAGGTTTTTGTCATTTGTATTTAACTAAATTGTTGCCTGAAGCATCATTTCTCGTTCTTTATACTGTCCTAAAGAATTAAAGATCTTATGCGATAATTTTTTGCTTCTTTTTTCTATATTGCGTTTTGTTACGCCTGTACTCTCGATCTTATGCCCATGCTTGGCTATTGCTCAACTTTTTTGCTTGCTCCCCTCATTGTTTTTAGCCGTGTATTTGCTTTTCTTCATGGTGTTGCAATTTTAATAGTCAACAGTGTATTTAAATAAGAGCAAGCCCCTATTTATTTAATTTAATGAACATACTATTTTCCCCCGTATATATTAATTAAAAACGGAAAAAATATTATGATTTATTAGCATCATTTTCATTACACATGCTTTTAAATAAATATTTATTAGTTGATGAGACAAAATTTTTATCACAATATTATTTGTCTCCATGCAACCGTGAAAAAAAGGTGTCTCGTTCCAATTTTGTTAATGCGAACAAATGGCTTAGAAATATTTTATTATTTGAAAAATATTTCCTCTCCGCAAGACAAAATGTACTCCAGACAGATGTCGAGTAATTCATGTCATGCTTTGTTAAACTCATTAGCACTTTAAAAACATATTTTTCTAGTGATTCGTAGTTATCGAAGAGAAAAATTGCGTTTTGCCATTTTCTTTTCCGTCTTATTCCAATTATATTTTTCAACTCCTGTAGTATTTTTAAAACTAAAATAAATTTTCAAAAAAGTCCAAAACTTAAGTAGTTTTTACTATCACATTTTTACCTTTATTTCTTAAAAAAAATCTGTTTTTAATTACTTTTTAAATTTTGCTTTTGTAAAATAATTTATGCATTAAAAATATTCCATTTCATTTTCATTATTAGTAAATATACAGACGAGTCTTCATCTTTAAAAAATTATTTCTCAAAGAACGAGAGACGATAGTTATTGCAATTATACATTTTTATCGATTGTCTCATTTCTGATTCAAAAATGTATTTTTTCTTGGAAATGTAATTAGGCAAAATTGCCATTTTTCGGAATTCCCCCATCCTCTAAAAACATTGTTTATTTCTTCTGTCATTATTTTTTTAAAAAAATACGTGTAATAAACAGAACATGTGCAGTGAATATTCAAGATGTATAACCAGAAAATATTTCACCAAGTCATACTTAAATTTCGTCAGGATGGTTATAACTAGTCAATGCTTAGAAATCTATGTACAGGGTGTTGCCGAATTCGACCGACAAATTCAGAAGGGTGATATTAAGCAATACATTTGTTAGACATTTTAAAAAAAGAAAAGCATGCGAAATATTATTTTTCGGATCCGAATTTTTATGACCTCCTTGTGTTGCTTTTCCAATTCCGTTCCATGATTTCAGTGCAAGTAAACAAACCGATTCGAACCCGAACTTTTTGCAAGTTTTGTGATTTGTGGTTGGCAGCAACTGCAATGCAAATCGAGCGACTATTTAAACTCGGCTCGTGTTAGTTTTTTTAGGGAGAAAGAAAGGAAATATAAGAAGTGTGTTTTAGCTATTAAATAGAGAGCGGCTAGTTGGTTATGCAACTGTATGTTGCATCACCATTTTAAAATGATAAATTCGTTTTAAATATTAGACTGTAAGACGGTTCGAATCGGATGTCTGGTAAAGTTGATTTTTTTGAACTAAGATTTTATTAGTCAAGTTATTGTTTTTGATCGCTCCAGTGACGAGCACATTGACATTATCCTTGATTATTAATAAAAGTCAATTTTAAGAAACTGCTTTCATCTTTATGCCTCCTCACACAAAACTTTCACTGCTTGCTTTACCAAAGCTTGGGTTAGTTTACCAGGAAGTGTAACAACATTAACATATAACCAGGGGTCGCCAACAACATATTGTCAGTGAAAATCGCGATAAAAGTAGCCATCGAGAGGACGAGGAGCTAGATAAAGGGAGGGATCAAACAAATGATGATATTTGAAGTAGCGTGGAAGGGTTGAAGAAACGTGCACACATGCAAATTCCCCACTTCTTCCAGAATTGCAACTAGAAGTACTGTGGTTTATACATAATGGTGCACCAGCAAATTTTTTGATTGCGGTGCATAACCACCTCCATGCTACATATTACGGGAAGTGGATCGGACAAGGAAGACCAGTTGCTTGACCTCCACGCTCCCCGAACCTCAACTTCATGGATTTCTCCATCTAGAGCCATTTGAAATATCTCGTCGTTGGCTACAGTGTATTTCACTGCACGGATCTTCGTCGCTTCAGCCGACACCGTCCAGCACACCGGATTTGTTTGAACACGTGCTACAATCCTTCGTCCTTCGGCATTGGCTAGGCTACGACCTATGCAACTGCAATTTTGAACAATTCCTGTGACAATCACACGTCGTAACATTTCTGACTTCAAGCTGGGATGCAGTGTTCTTATTATAGACATGCTTTTCGTCTAATAAATGTATCTTTTGCCTTTTCTGGCCCTTTTTCAATTCACTCAATGCACCACCCCTCTACCCAATGTTCTATAGTGGTCGTCCCTATCCTATCTACTATTAACTTAACTCAGGGGCACAACAGCCCGTGAGGGCCAAGGCCTACTGTGCCCAACTCAATACACGTGACCTTGCGCCCTGGGGTGCATAAGCAGATGTTCCGGTTAGGTGGTCAGCCTGATGCGAAACCCCCAGTTTTAAGTTCCAAAGCAGGCTTGGTACTCATTTTATCGACCCGCTAAGGGATGAAAAGCTCTGTCAACATTGTCCAGCCCAGGGTTTGAACCTCGGGCGTGTGGTGTGGAAGCGTGATGCAGTAACCATACGGCCACTGGCCTATCTACTATTACCCCTCTGAATTTGTCGGTCAAGTTAGGCAACACCCTGTATATAAAGAGATGTATCTCACTGATCCTGATATCTTTGGAACTATTAGACCTACTTACTTGCAATTTGGTTGCAATGTTCCATCATCAAATGAGATCCGCTAAGAACGAATTTTGCTGAAATCAAATCCTTTGGGATATAGATTTAAAAAAAATCCCATTTTGAACTACTAGACCTATTGTAATGGAATTTGGTATTGGTTTCTTTAGTTGAAATCCTCTTTTTTATTTGGAATATTGTAAGAAGGGGTCTTACGGAAAAAAGCTCTTCAAGGGATTTACGGGCTTCTCCGTTTTTGAATTATTTGACTTAGACGAGAAAATTTAGCAATTATGTTTATTTTATTGAATAGAATTCCACGAAAAAAGGGTTTTGCGGAAATTTACTTTGTTAGAGGGGTTACTTGTGAGTAATAAATCAAAATGTTCTTTTCAGTTTTTGGAAATTCCTGTCATTTCCTTTTTAAATGAAGAAGTGATGTTTAAAAGAATGTTTTTCAACACAATCGAAAGCTTAAAGCACAAGAACTTAGATATAGTATATATTTATACAACATCATGAAATGCTCAAAGAAGCAGGCGAGTAACGGCTAGTTCTGTATAAATCTGCACGTGTCTTTCTGTTTTTAAAACGAACGGATTTAGAACTTTTAGAAGGGACAGTTCAAATGCATTTCACGAAAAATGAATAGTTCATTCAGTATTGAAAAATAAACGAGTTTTTAAATTATAGAAATCGTCGAAACTAAAATAATTCTTTTGATAATTTAAAAGAGATAAAGTGGAACCAAAATTTTTCCGACCACAAACCAAAAGAGGAAAAGAGTGCGCGGAATGAAGGATGGCAAAATTTATAAAATATTTTTTGAAGGATCTCTTTTTCGTTTGTTCGGTACAATGAACAATCAAAAAGATATTTCTATTGTGCTGTTTAAACAGATGCAATTTTTCAAAACATAATGTTTTTTTTTAAGATTTTATGACATAAACATTTTTTGAATGATGTCCCTCAAGACAATTTTGAGTAGACTATTTACACTCTTTCAGACTTTTTGTGGACAAAGAACCGATTACAAAATAACAAAAATGAAACATTTTTAAAAAGATCGCAGAGATTAATACAAAGAGAGGATGTAATTATGAAAGAGAAAATGCCATATTATTATTTTATTTAATATAATGTTGAAATCAATATGAGACATAAATACAAATCATTACTTATAAAAAAATTTTATGTTGAAGTTTAAAAAAAAAAATACTGAAAATTTTTCTAATAAGCTGGTTAAAACAATTAAACAAACAAATGGCATTTTTTTGGCAATAAAAAAAGAACTAACGGAGCAAACCAAACCAAACTGAACTCCTATATTTCACCAATATATAGGAAAACAAAAATCGGCACAATCTGCACCCTAAATAAGGAAACTGGTCATTTGTCCAGTAAAGCAATTGACCGACGCCTTATGAACCAGAGAAAAACATGTCAAATAGGGCGAATGATTATCTCTAACAGCTATACAACTCTCGCATCGGTGCTTTCTACTGATTACCAGGGTCTCTGTGGCAGACGTGCTGACTCTTACTCCAAGACATTCTTGAGCTCATCGCTAGATGTTGGAGCTTGGTTTTTGAGCTGCAATTGAGCGTCCAAGTACGTACCCCACATATTCCATCAAAAGGGAACATTACAGGCCACTTCAGTACTTGAATATCCTCCAATTGGAGGTGTTCATCTACCAAATAATCCCAGTTTTTGCGTGCGTAATTACCCATTAAGATGAAATTTGGTCCATATAATTCGTGAAAAAACCTGCCATAGGTTGCAGGGATATCGTCCCTGTCCTCTATCTGCCAGTGTCGAACACATTGTGATACCCCACACGCTGGGGGTATCATCCCGTCACCATCCATGAGATCTAGGTTTGAGGGAATGAAAGATAAAGCATTAAACTCTGCCATAAAAAAATTAGTTTATTATGATCTTAATTTATATTCAATGAAACAACACTAGTCTAGGAGGCTTATGATCAGGAGTGATGTGACGTAAACCGTAATTATGACAAATTGCGTAATAAACCGCTGTATCTATATTTATAGCTGATTTCCTAATTTATTAGAATCCGCTCTAGTCTTAAAGCTTAAGCATACTTTCTTACCACTATTTCTTCGGTGAACAGCTACAGTCCCTATATCTTCAATTTAATCTTCGATCCAACTTGATCCGGCTAAGGGAATATTCTTCTACCAGAACTTTACCTAGAGCTTTACCTCACTTCACTTAGCTTTACTTAGTGCTCAGCGTGAATACTAACGTTCTAATATATACAATTCCTAATTTGCATAACCACGTTCTCTTTTTGGGTTGGTTGGAAAGAATTGCCATTCTGGCCCCAGATATCCCAAGAGGATTATTAGAAGTACCGATAAAGCCCCGTCACAACATGAAAGTCGATATACTGGTCTACCACGATGCCTGTCCAGACCCTCAGACCACCTGACTCTATTGATCGTTTTCGACAATGTTAGAGGGTCGATTTTGACTTTCGAGCTCTCTCCACGCGGGAACATGTCTCGCGTATCTATCCAAACTGAATCCTGACTCATCACTGAAGAGAACGGGCCCCCAGTTATCCTCTGTGCAAGACAGGTGTTCTCGGCATCATTCTAGATGGTCCTTTTTGTAGTCCATAGTCATAGGGAGGGAGACTGTATGCTACCTGCATTAAATCTCTGTTATCCGCGAAATTGATGTTCTTGTTGGATTATACAGGTTTAAGAGA
>BMAV01021929.1:54525-67110 GCA_019973955.1 Trichonephila inaurata madagascariensis
CGCGATAACAGAGCCATTGCCCTACGATGTCAGAATTCTCTGCATGGCAGAGGTGTCCGCTAAGATCTTAGCTATCATTTTAAACATTACTTCCATATAGGCGTTTAATAATGTTTTGTGTTTACGGAAAAAAAAAAAAAAGAAACCTTCCTCTCTTTAAAATTTCTTACCAGTGTAAATTGTATAATCGTTATAACAAAAAATAATTAAGATACAATTTAAGAAAAGGAAAAGGATTATATTTTGTTCACAGAGCTTAATAAACTTTAAGTTCTGAAAAAATTCTGAATTTTTCGTTTTCTATGATCTCTTAAAGCAAAAAGACGTTTTCAGAAGAACTGCATTCCATGATTAAGTTTCCCATCTGTCGGCCCTTTTGATTTCGAAAACGCATGTTAACCGTATTAAAGTATTAATTTGCTCCAAAAACATAGACGAAAACATCAATTTGAATGCAATGAATACATTTGAAGGAGCACAATATTAAGTACAGGTTTTACAATAATTTGTTGGGGTATCTTCTCATGTTGGCTGAGGTGGAAGTAACGCTCATTATCAAGATATTCGGGGATCCGAACGCAATAGTGCTTGAGACGCCATTAAGTAGGACACGAAATAATGACCAATCGATATTTACAATAATACCCTTCTATTAATTTAACGTAAACCTGATTATGCGATATGTAGACAAGACAATAAGCTAGTAAGAAATTATGGGTTCTTATCTTTAACATATTTCGCCCACGACATATTTTCGACTAACTTCTAATATAGACTGAATTCTAGCAGTACTGCAATGGCCTTATTACCTCTATAATATATTATCTCTGTCTCACAGTAGTTATCCCGTTCCTTTGAGGAAAGTTGTTCTATGTTTAAGTGCCAATTTTGATGGCTGGAGTAAACCTGAGTTAGTGAGGATAGACCTTGTGGATAGCCCCATTGTTAGAAACTAATTTTTTTTCTGATTTCTGGTTTTTTAAGAATATTTCTTAATTAACTGAATATTTCTTATTTAATCTAATTTCTTATTAAATGAACCATTGAAACAGTTGTAAAATATTGGGTATAAGGAAAAGTTCTGTCGATTTTGAACACGTGCACTTTTATGCGTTGTCCATCCTTAGGAAGAATACGAATCCGAGTGAAAGTGGTTTAGATAGTTAAATTAGTATACTATTGATGCTTTATACACATTTTTCTAAACGGGGAATAACGCAATGAAGGCGGAAGGAAACTTGTGTGATGTGTTTGGAGTGGAAGCAGAAGCAGCTTATACATGCCAAAGATGGCTTGTGAAATTTCGCTTGGTTGATTTTTCTTTGAAATATGAACATCATTGAAAGGTCATCGCATATCAGGAACGAAGTGGTACGCAGTATGAACAGAATAGATACCACGCTAACATCTACAGAAGTGGGCTTGAAGCTTGGATGTTATCAGACTACTGATTTGGATTATACATTAAAAACTTGGTTTTGCGTCCACATTCTGAGAGAAAAAAATTTAATGGACAGAATTTCTATATATTCTTCATATCTTACCCCTCCCAAAAAGGAGCCTTTTTGGACCACTTGGTGACTGGAGTAGAAAAATGGATTACATATAAACACGTGCTTAAAAAAGCATGGATTTACGGATGGGAGACATCACCATTCACATCCAAAGCTGGCGTGTATCGGAAGATAGTTTTGTTGTCTTTTTGGTGAGACATCAAGAGTATAGTACACAGTGAGTTGTTGAAAGGAAATGAAACTGTGGTTACTGTTCGGAACTTGTTGGTATACTTAAAAAAATTCAACACAAATGTCCATCTTTGCTCAGCAGAAAGGGTTTGATTTTTGAACACGACAACGCTAGACTACACGTAGCAAGAAACACCGCATACAAATTTTCTCAGTCGGGTTAAGAAACTTTACATCAGCCAGCATATATTTCTGATGTTGCACCATCTGATTATCATTTGTTCAGGTCCCTGCAAAAACTTTCTTGATGGAAATGAATATATAAATTATGAGGGTATCCAAATGACAGTGGAAGAATACTGTCGTCTCCAAAACAGAGTTTATTTTCGAGAGGATAAGATAAGCTGCCAGAACGCTGTCAGACAGGTTGTAACTAACAATGTGGACATTATATATTTTAGATTAAAAAATAAAAAGTGAAAAGAAAAATGTTTTTTTTTCTTTAAAAAAAACCGGCAGAACATTCCTTTACACCCGATATTTTCAGAAATCTGGATTAATGGAATTTCATTCGAAATTTTATATTTTTTGACTTTCGAATGCCATTTTAGCTTTCTAATCGTAGAACACTCAGAAGATGGAGGAGAGCAGGATTTATCCTAAAAATTACGTTCACGAAATCGAAATGGTCAGTTGATTGGCTCTCCTGCAGCCTTTTCGAAAATATTTCTCGTGCTTTCTTACTATTTGTGTAATAAGTAGTCCCGATTTCTTATTCAAATGTGTTTCATAGATTTTATTTATGAGTGGTTTTATTATGTGTGTCTAAATATGAATGTATTAATAGGTACGTTTATATTTTTTTCCAATACATATGTTTATTTTTGTACTATAATTACCTTAAATGTGACCTAAACATGACTTAACGCAAAAAAAAAAAGTTTGAACAATTAATTGAAATTTCTCAGTTATTTACATAAAAAATTCGAAATAACAATCCAAAAATGACCACAAAAAAACAAATTTAATTTGTACATATAATGTCAAAATGCTGCTGATAACCGAAATGAAATATCGCAGAGAATACAATGTGGATAATGCGTAACACCATACGGAATTTTACCTTCCATTTCTACGTGACGAAATGCATCGAAAATAACCGATATTTCTCATTTCTCCATTGGAACAAATTTGAATTGTGTAAACTGTAGGAAGAGCCGTTGCCAAAGAGAGAAACAAAAGACAATCAATTCGCAAACCAACTAAACGGAAGTAATTATCCAACAAATTTCGGGTTGTTAGATGACATGACTCATTAGTGTTCTTTATTTTCGTACTTCGTGATTATCAACACCGTGAACGTGAATGAGTGAGACGGATCACAAAAGCAATATTTGTTGTTTCTAATCAAAATATGAGTGTTTTCCGCGAGAATCGGATCTCTCACTGCTATTGATTATTAATATAAATGAACATGGGATATTTAGTACAGGGTGTTACCGAATTCGAAGGGTAATATACTTGTCAGAATGAGGATGACAAATCAAGAGAGAACATAGTATCGCACACCTCGTTTAGTCGGTAAAAATCGCAATGATAGTAGTCGTCGGGTGGACGATGAGCCAGACGAGAGGAGTGACCAAACGAATGCGGGGAATTGAAGAGTTAAGTTTAAAGATACCAGCAAGTATGCAAATTTTCTACTTCTTCCGGAGTCGCTGGAAGATGTAGTGTCCCCCTGCGCACCAGAATGTGGGATTCTTGCGCGATGCTGCACAGGTACATTTTTCGAATGCGGTGCATAGAAACTTTTATGCTACATATCCAGGGAAGTATTTTGGACGCGGGGGACCAGTTGTTTGGTTTCCACTCTCCCCAGACCTCTATTCCTTGGTTATCTTCTTCTGGGGTGACCTGAAATCATTTGTGTAGGAGACGCAAGTGACAACATTGGAGGATTTCCCGTCATGGATTCTCATCGCTTCAGCCGACATCGCCAGCACAGCGGATTTTTTTTAACTTTAATCTTTCATCTATCGCTGTCGCCTCTTCTATGACCTACTCAGCTGCAACATCGAACAATTTCTGTGACAATCACTTGTGGAATTTTAGATAACCGAGCTATGATGCATTGTTCGTATCATAAGCATGATTTACGTCTATTAAATGCATTTCTTACCACTTATTGCTTTTTTTCTTTCCACTCGACATCACACTCTTCATAACTGCTCTTGGGATTCATTCCGACTAATGGTAGTTCATGCCCCCATGTTCTATGGTCAGTTGTCATCCCCTTGATACCTACTATTACCCTTCTGAATTTGTCGGTTGAATTATGAGTACATATGAGAATAAATACCGTACTAATAATATATTTGTAAGTTGAAAGGAAAATGCTTAAAAATCTTATGTAATTAGATATCTTACCCAGTAGGGTTATCCATGCAGTGTGGGTGGCTGCAATAGCCTAGTAGTTATGGTCTTAAATTTGAGGCCGGAGTGTCTTGTGCTCGATTCCTGATGCCATCGAAGACCCATCGTGTGGAAGTTCTGATGCACGTTACATTTGTCGAGGCTCAATGTCCTCCCGTTTATGTGGTGCGGTAGTAAATATTGGGGTTTTAGCAGCTCCTTATTGCTCAACCCCTTCAGCTGAACCACTTGTCGCTTGACCGGGATTCAAAACAATGAGATCATCGCAAATACAGAAGGTAGTTTGCCCTTCATGGAAATGGTTTTGTAATTCCTTTTCTCGTTTGCTTTTTGAGATAAAACTTTGGTAACTGCAGAATAATCATCTGCAAACGTTTTCTTTTGTTTGGAATACAAAATAAAAGATTTATTTGGAAAATGCCTCGGAGGTTACGTAACTTCTCTTTCTGTGGAGAAATATTTATATCAACAAAATATGAAGTGTTATAAAAATCTCCGTTATTGCATTAAAAATATTTTTAATTTGAAAGGAAAAAACAAAACACACAAAATGTCTAGCTGAAAGTAAAAATGAAAACGTTACCATGAAAACTTATTCTAAGACTGTTAGAGCGCAAGGCCACTATTAGGAAAGTGAAATCCTTGATCCTAAAAGTAAATCCGCTGAGTCAAAGACTCATTGTATATAAATTATGAATGTCTTTCGGTTTTCTGAAGTCCTTCATAAAAATTTTAATTTAAAAAGGATGTTTATTCGTAAGGTTCTTCAGCTTTTACCAAAATATATTGCTGAAAGAAAAACAAATTTTAGAAAATTATATGAAAAATACCTAGCTGCTGAAAAATTGAAAATTGTGGTAACACTCAATAAGGCATGGGTATATTTAAGTGATAAGTTTTGTATTGCTTAACTGTTGGAAATGACCGTACGAAATGGCTTCGTCAGCGTATAGAAAAATTCTCAAAGTGATTAATGATATTTTCACAATTTGTAAAAACTTCAAAGTCTGGAGTAAAGACAAAATTCTCTCTACTATCAGCAGAATATGTTAGGACTAATTTTTGAAGAAGAAATTCCTGTCTTGTATGGAATGCACATTGATAAAAATGAGCTTCATATGGACGCTTTGTCAATATGAAGCTCATTTTTATCAATAACAGTTGACTTGCATGTGTGGCTATAGGGCTTCTAAGGCCACACGTCCAAGTCAACTACCTTGGTGTGGCGTGGTAGTTAGGAGAGGGAAGTGCCAGCTCAGGTGTAGTCCACGTCACTTAACCATGGTTTAAATTTACGTGGTCCGTCGCCAAAAGCCCTCTTGTAGCTGAACAGTGCGACGTTAGTACTCACTCACCCAAGTCAACTGCCACTTATTCAGTAAAGAAATAATTAGAAACAGGAATAAAGTGTATCCCATTGGATAAAATACTTGAAAAATCTCCTGAAGCTGATCCAATGGACTTTTGTGTTTTCGGTTTATTAAAACGAGCTTTTAAAAAACGATCTCCAAGAACACTGAACAAGATGAATGGAGTAAAACTGGCATGGCAGTACTAAGAAAAAATTAGCTTTCACAGAAAATTTTCGAGCAAGCTCAATTATAAAGAACCATGACTATCCGATAGAAGCAAATCATCCCAATAATCTAGCATTTATAAGAGGGGTGACTGATAAGTAAGGTCTCCAATAGTATAAAATAAGTTTCAGACAAGGTAAAATAATAGCAGAGGTATCAGAATGAAGGAAATTTATTACTCTTACATACTGTAAACCACATTTCTCAACATAGTCACCACTAACAGCTACACAATTGTTCAATCGTTCTATTCATTTCTTCGTTCCGTCCATATAGAAAGGTTTTGGTTGGTTGCATATCCATTTGTGCACAGCTCCCTGAACTTTGGCATCCTTAATTAACCATTATAACCCAGAAAACAAGATGCAATCCATGGAATATCGTCATCCTGGTTCTCCGAGTGTCAAGGAAATCAAAACTTTGACTTCAGCAACAAAATTTTTTGGATGCAAGTGGGGTGCTCTACACGGAATTTTCGACTAAAGGATTGACGGTGACTTCCGACAGGTACTGTTGAGCATTATGATCACTCAAGCAACGTAATCCGCAAAATCAGACCGGAAAGAACCATTTTCTTTTGCATCACGACAATGCAAGGCCGCATTGCAGTGCACAAACACAGGACGTCATGAGAAAACTGAAAATCACAGTGGTTCCACAACCTACTTTCAGGCCATATTTGGCATCGGACTTTTGGTTGTTCCGAAAATTGAAGGAGGCGTTGAGAAAGGCCAACGTTCGTCAACGGATGCCGAAGGTCAGGCAACCGTGCGCTAACGGATACGCAACGCACCAGAATCTTTCTACGTGGACAAAATGAAAAAATTGATAGAAAGATTAAACAACTGTGTAACTGTTAGTGGTGGACTATGTTCAGAAATAAGTTTACAGTATGTAAGAGTAATAAATTTCCTTCATTCTGATATCTCTGTCATTATTTTACCTTCTCAGAAACTTATTTGATACTATTGAAGACCTTACTTTTCGATAACCCCTCGTAGATAAAAATAACCTATCAAAATCGTTTCCATAAAGTTCGAACGTCTTTCTGTAGACCTCACGTTGCTCTCTAAAGTGGAACTCTAAAATATAGCTCTCTCTCTCACACACACACACTCTTTAATTCCCATCTCGACGGTTTTCTGGGTACCATGTAGTCTGTCAAAAACCCTTGGGTGTCACTCACTAGAGAGTTACACTGTTCTCTTCTGTGATTTTTTTTACTGTTGCCAAACGATGTACCAGAAATTTCATTCATTCCATTAGATCACCGATACTCAATCTGCGGCCCACCGAGCCTTTTTAAGTGGTCTGGTCATGGTCACTGCTCTGAGAAATTTACTTATTTAAGAACACTATTAAAAATTTGGTGCGAAATTCTTTGTCAAAAAATTAAATATATCAATTTTGCTTTTTGTTATCGGTGACGCGTACGGGTACGAATTGATATTCTTTTTCTATTTGGAACAGTTATGGCTAGTGAGAACAGACAACAGTGGAGTAACGACCATTTTATGAGTGGAACTAATTTTTAACTAATTTTTATACCTTGCAAGCGAACAGTATTCGAAATCATATCGTTTCAAGACGATTGGGAGGCTGACTATTTTGTAGTGAACAACAAATATCGTTCAGTAATTGTTTGATTTGTCACGAAAGTGCTGTATTTAAAAATACCAATAAACATGAATCATTCAATAACGCTTTTCCTCGAATATCTCTTTCAAGAGATAACAAATAGGCTTTTTTGAAAAATGTTTGCTACAGCAACAAAGTGCTTTGTCAGTGATAATATCTCAGCGGTAACAAAGACATTCTATGAAGTTTGTTTTATTATTGGGGTAAACATATGAAACCATTTATTAATACAGAAATTGGGAAGGAGTGTTTCTTAAATGCTTCTAGTTTAATGTTAGTGACAAAAATGAAAAATGTAAAAAATAATAATTAAAAAAAAAAGGAAAGCAGAGATGAGTTGTAATATTTGGATCAATTTTCCACATTTTAAAATTCTAATGTTATCTTGGTCTTGAAGCATTTCTTCCCTCCCCCTTCCTCCATGTGGCCCGCATGAAACAGCTAACATGTGTATGCGGCCCTCGTGAAATAGCTAACACATGTATGCGGTCCAGCAGGAAAAAAGGTTTAGTACCCCTGGTCTATTAGCTGACGAGCTAATGCTGAACGAAATGTTAGCTGGTCTAGACTTCTGACTTTTTGTTCACTTGGTACAGTATGAAACTATATATGAGGGCAAGGTCAATAAGAAAATAAAATATACGAATGTGCTCTTTCACAAACCTTACTTGGTATCTTTCTTTTCTTTGATAGATGGGATCAGCCCCTCCCATGGCATCATTACATACAGCCACATAAGTACTTCTTTTTTAGTACCATATTTTTTTGGACAAGGTACTTCTTCTTTAGTTCCATATTTTATGCACAAGGTACTTCTTCTTTAGTACCATATTTTATGCACAAGGTACTTCTTCTTTAGTACCATTTTTTTTGTACGATTTATAGATGTCATAATCGTTGGATTATGTGCAGTAGCCGAAAACTGAAGCTGCAATTAGTCTTTCCATCGTTATAATATCAAGGTCAATATATTATAATAGGTTTTGCGCTTCCCACATGTATATTTTGTAAGATCATGTAGATGGGAAGTAATCTTCTCAAGGCCCAAGAAAGGGTTAAATCTGTCGAGAATCAAAGTCCTCCCTTTGGTGCGGTATGGTAGTTTGGAGCGGGGATGCCAGCTCAGGTGTCATCCTCGTTATCCTACCTCAGGTCCGTAGCCAATAGCCCTCGCCTTTCTTTTTAGTAAGACGTTGATATAACTGTTCACTTTGAAACAGGAGTGAAGTGATTTCACGCACTTGCGGAAAATGGAGATATCCGTCATTGTTAGCAAGAGAGGACAGCAGTATTTATGAAAGCAATTTTAAGCTATTTTTAACTCTCCTGTACGATATCGTTACGAATTTTGTGTAATGAACCTTTAAAATTGTAAATAATTTATATCTGGATGTGTAATATGTTTATGTTACTTTATGTTGTACTTATTTTATGTTAAAATTGCAACATTCTCAAGCAACGCCGTTGCTTACGTTATAATGGCAATTTAATGGGAACTAGGTGATAATTTGGTGATAGAGCCAAGTTGGCATCCTTTTTGGCGCGTTTGTGACCCTATGGATTCTTCTGAAATTAGTCCAGAAATCTAATACCAAAATCCATGACGCAAGTGGATTTTTCCAGAAGAATCCATGTGGCCTATAAATAGAGAGTCACTCGCTAAAATTGAGTTAGTCTTGTTATGACCATTGGAGTGTAGTATTTATTTGACCGTGAAGAGTCGACCAGCGATTGCTGATTACTTCGAATGTTGTGCAGGACGAGCGAATGTTTGTGAATAATCGTTTATATACTTGTATTTAGACATAAATAGTTGTGTCCGAGAACTGTAGAAGTTATGAAGGCCTTTAAAGATTTATTCTGATAATATAGCTGCTGTATTTCCCAGATTATTTTTTCGACAATAAATTTCTATCACTTCTTTCTTGCTCTTTGCGGATAGCATAGAATCTTCGAACCTCGATCTACGTAGCAATATACAAATATCACTTATTGATATGTTCTTATTTGAATAGGCTAACAGAAAAAGCAATTTTATTTCACCAGTTTATTTTCATCACAAAGAAATAAAAAAAGAATGCTTAATGATAGCCATTACTGGAGGATGAATATTTAATCCATTCGAAAATTCTGTAAAATGTTTCTTTTAACGAGCACATTTTGCGATATTTTGTAAAATGAACTAGAACTAAAAACACAAAATTCCCCTCTGCGGCTACAAGGAAACAAATGAATGCAAAGGAAAGGAAATAAGATTTACGAAAAAAGAAAAAAAAAAGATAATTTATAAAAAGATCAGAAAGAAAGTTTAAAGAGAGAGTTCCCCGCCCCCTCCCCTTCCACCTGAAAAGAACTTATGTGCTTGCTTTCTGAATAATATTGTTTCTAAACGCACAAAAATAGACGTTCTGGGAAAAATAATAATAAAAAAAATCAAAACCTTGTAATAATGTTAAGAGAAAAGTAAGCTTAAAAAAGAAGAAAAAATAACACAATTGTTAACGATTTTAATTGAGATAATCCCCCGAAAATAATTCTTTTTCTGTTACTCGCAAATAACAATTGACATTTATGTATGTGTTATCCGTAAAAAATTGGAATATATTTATTTTTACTTTTAATTGAATAGTTTTTTGTTAAAATCGGGTATCTTCTTTTTTGTGAGGACAAGCAATGTAAATCCATTTAAAGATCCTAATTAAGCCCCAGCTTTTCAAAGAAATCCTCATTAATAAGATCATAGGCCGAGGTAGCCTAGTGGGTCTAGCCCCGAATTCGTGTTCGGCGTGTTGCGTGGGGCCACTGACTCTACAAATAGAGGGGCTAATGCACGTAAAATCATTCGAGGCTCAATATCGAGGTATGATGAAAAGTACAAAATAAACATTTTCATAATTTTGTATAAAAAATGTCCCTTTTTGTCATTTTATAAGTGAAACCTAAATTAACAACTTCATCACAAATGAAAATATACTTTTTGTGAAATTAATCAGCTTCCATTTTTCACTTCCTATTTCTTCGAAAATTTCATTTTAAACTAATTAAAATCGAACTTATTGTTTTGTTTCATTTTAAATTTACTTAGCTTTTACTTTGTTTCACATACTGAATCTTCGTATTTAATTGAAATTAAATACAAATATCTTTGCTCAGACCATGGAAATCATGTGGAATCATCTTATTCTAAATCTATGACCAAGATTACTTAGAAAAGAAAACATATTCTGTAATTACATGGTTCTCAAGCACCATTGTCTTTCAAACAATTGTTAAAAGGGAGATAAATTAAAAAGAAAAAATTATTTGGAATATTTTCTTCACTTTCAATGGCTTTAATTTTTAATAATTTCAGCATTAGTTACAATCATTTTATCGTTTTTTCTTTGTGTAAACTTCACGCAATAGTTTTTAATGAGATTTTTATTTCAAAATACGATTCAATTTTATTTCGATTTCAAAAGTATCGAGGAAAAGGTTTCCATTTAAAAACCAATAATAAAAAAAAGTTTTTAAAGTCAATTCCTACTTAGGTCAACAAAGAAAAGTTTTATTTTAGTTACTTTTTGTTAAATAGTTACAATCAGTATAATACGTATATAAATATTATAATTAGTTTATTTTCATTTAAAATGTTAATGCTTTATTTCTTTTGTCCCAAATTCTTTGATATTCTTACAAACATATGTATTTGTGCATGTAACAAATTTGGCATGCATTTTTCATTGAAAGCTATACGTATTGCTTAAAAAATCGTTGCATTTAGAATTTATACTTTTTAAAGTTATTCCTTAAAAAATATTTTACGAATATAATGTTAGGATAAAACCCACACCCACTTTTGTTATACATAGTTCGATGTACTTGTAAATAAAATTTTATCTATCTACGACAATTATTGTAGAAACAACTTTTAAAAATCATTGGATAAATTTCCCTTTAAAAATGTAAGGCTTTAGCTTTTTTTTCAGTATTTTGAGCATAAAAACCGTTTTTGGTAGGTTGTAAGCTCAAAGATTATAAAAACCATTAAATTAAATATTTTTTTATAAATCATACCCTGTCTGTTCAAAAATGAATCATAATTTTAAGAAAACTAACATTAGACGAGTCAGGTTAAGTTTTAACATTTAACTATATGACTGTGAACAAAAACCTATTTCAAATCTTTCTTGTAAAAAACATATTCCACAGACATCGTCTGCAAACTTTTATCGAATACTCTTAGGATGAATAAACTTGTGGAAACACACCGGAATTTATTACATTTCTTCGTCTGAAAATAAACTTGTTTCTGAATTTTTAAGAGGAGGATTTTCTCTAAGTTGATTTTTAAAATGTCGAGTGTGTTTCTGATAATGAATTCCTGCTGAAAACGTATCTCAAGTATTTTTAAAGATGCTTATCGGTTTTAAAAACGACTCATCATTGGGATTGACTGATTATAAGCAACCAAATAAATAGCCAGTGCTTCGTAAGAAAAGTACATGTTAGAGATTTATTGTAGGATCACATTGATTTTTTAAAAAAATAAAATAAAATATATCCCATAGAATTTATAAGACTCCGTTTGAAAATGATAGAGTTAAATCCCAAAATTAAACTTATCTAAAATAAATATGTTCGTTTCTCTTTAGAAAACAGCGAAATACTTTTTTTTATAGAGTTAAAAACTGGGGGCTCTGTTTTTATTAAGAAAGCAGAAAAACTCGTTTATATGGGGGCTCTAATATATATTTACATTAAACACACTACAATTTATTGCTTTTTCAAGATTGTAATTTGGTATTTTTCGTGTAAAGTATTGCTATTCTAAAAACAATTAATATAAAATAAAATTAAAATTAATTCCTTCTAACGTCAAAACAGAACAATTTTATTTTAGTTACTTTTTATTAAATAATTACAATTAATATAAATATGTATATACATAGAATAGAATCACAACATTAAGTGACAAAATAAAAAGAGATTTTTTTCCATTTTCCTTTCTATATAGGGTGTTGGACTATTACTTTTGTTTATTACTATTTATTCATTAATTTAATTTAGTTATTCCAATAAAATAGTATAGTAAAAAGAAATCACTGTGTCAGAAATTAGGCTATCCCAGGTGGGATTCAAACGCATGGCTTTTGTATTAGAAGTCCACTGCGCTATAGGGGCACAACAAGCGATTTTCCATTTTATATATGATGTTGGACTACTTTTTTTGTTTGCTACTAGATATGCATTCATTAATTAAGTTTAACTTA
>BMAV01021929.1:67510-130900 GCA_019973955.1 Trichonephila inaurata madagascariensis
GGCAAAACGTAATGCGCAATCAAGCTGCATTTCTAATCACTTGCATAGCTCCTCAACATGTACCTTCATACCAAGTTTCGTTACGATCCCGCAATCAGTTCTTGGTGCGCTAATTTTTTTGTCCATGAGTGTAGAATAAAGAATAAATAGAAGTTATAGAAGTAAACTAAGGGTATTCCTGCTATATTTAATATATTCTTTCGTAAACAGATGGAAGTGTATTACATATAAGTAACATTCTTTCAAAAAAATTTTTATTGTTCGTGTACTACACCAAAGTTTGAAATTGGTAAAAGTGTACCGCAGAAAAAAAATTGAGTATCACTGTCTTAGAGTTTTTGATCCTTATCAGCAAAACCCTCAACCAAGTGTGATTTGAGGTCATCATTATTACTGAAATTTTTGCCTCTTTAAAAGTTTTGTAAACTTCAATATAAATAATAATTTGATAGTGCAAGGTCACGAGGGAAAAATGGATCGTCTACAATAACATTAATGGGAAAAGATCAGGGTTCATACTGGATGCATCTTTAGTATCATTTTTAGCAAGACGTATGGAATAATTGGAGCTTTACTGGGAAGTGATGTCACATCCTCCATATAGCCCCGACCTTGCACCATATATAATTACTATATATTTTAAATTTTACAAGACTTTTTTAAATGTGCGATGACTTCAAATCAAACTTAATCGAATTTTTTACTGATAAGTACCTGACTGAATGAAAGTGGATTCATGAAACTATCAGAAAAATGGCATCACATAATTAAACGTAATTGAAGATATCTGGCAGATCAAATTTCATTTTTTGTATCGAAAAATTTCATACTAAGAAACTGAAATTACTTTTTGCCAACCCAATACAAATGAAAACAGTCTCCCTTTTTAAGTAAGAGTAAAATACGCAAAAGGCGAAAACTCTTAAGACGAAGTATTTGTTAACACGAAATAATACTGCGGTCTCGCCAAGCTACTATGTATTTAAAGGCACTTTTTCTCTTAATACGAAACGAAAATCACTTAACTCGAAAATATTTCCCTTCTGAGAATGAATAAAATACGAAAAACCCCAGCCGGATTGGACTGTCCTACTGTATCATCGGAAGAATTCGTTGCATTTGGTGAGGGGTGTCAATTCAGGGGATCGGGGGTGCCACACGCGGCCCGAAAGTACGTAAGTTGCAGCTCGTTGATTTCTTAAAAAATATTAAATATCAGGTTCTTTTACAGCTTTTAATTCTGAAATTTATTTGAGAGTAACTTTTTTTATATATATACATTAATCTACAATATATTTACAATATTCTTGTTTTTTTTTTTTTAAATCTTTTTTAATAATAGAAATGAATTTTAAATTATTTCTTTTTATATTTTATTAAATATTTCAATTTAATTTTATTATTATAAGTTAATTTTTATGAAAATCTGAAATGCATTATGCATATTAACTATAGAGGGTACCCCGCTTCTCTTCCTCCTTTGTTTGGAGTGTCCAGTCGGGAAAAAGCAGTCATAGGTGATTTTTAAAGTTCAAAAAGTATATTCAAAACGGTTAAGATAAAGGGCAGTGTGTATACTTAATCGTGTGCGAATAAAAGTGGATTTTGATTTTTGTTCATATTAAAAAATAAAAAGTTATTTAACAAAAATATGATCAAATTTCAACAATGCGAGTAAAGAAAGACCAATTTAAAAGGAATGTCGTAATTTGATAGAAAAGGGGAACTGCAATATTTTGTGTGTCCAAAAGAAGAATAAAATATGCCTGATACCTTAAAACTGTATTTCATTTGCTAAGGAACGTAATTTTAAAAGCCAGTATGACACACATCACAAAACAAACTATATGACCAATACTTTGCAAAATTTTGTGACGATAAATTGTCCGAATCTAGATCAATTCTTCAAAAACAATAAAGTGCACTCACTAAATTTGTTGAATTCTATAAAGGTGCAGTAAAAGTTATATATTATTATATTCATTCAAGCAAGTAGATCGAAATCATTTACTAAAAGGGGATTTATTTGTGAATGTTTATTTAAAACAGTGGAAATATTTTGTCCAGCTCACAAGCAAAGCAAATTAAAAGTGTAAGTTTAAATTGAAATATTCTAACTAGCAAAGTTTATGATATAGCCATGAATTTGAGAAAGCAGCATAATTCAACAATATCATTATTTCAAGCCTATTTTATTGAACAGATTTTCAAAACGTCGCTCAGCTTGTAGTTTTCATTCACGGATACGATGTTAATTTAAAAATAAGTGAACTTTTGGAACTAATTCATATTTATAATACAACCACCGCAGCTGATATTTTGAATGTACTATAGATGTTTTGAAGAAATATAACAGGCCATTGGAAAAGTTGTTTTGTCTTTCATGATGGTGCATCTACCATGAAAGGTATTTACTGAGGGAGTTGTTGCAATATTAAAAACATGCAAACAACATGATAATAATAATTTTGAACATTTTCATTGTATTATTCACCAGCAGGTACTGTGCTTCGAAGTTTTAAATATATGACATGTGAGTATTAAAAATAGTCGCTAAAATTGTAAATTATATTCGAGAGCAAGACTTAATCTTCTTTAATTTGCAAGAGTTCAATGACTTTCAAATCGTTAAGTGCTAAAATGATTCTTCAGATTGTTGGACGAAATTATAATTTTCTTGAAAAAAAAATCATGAATGTGCTGAATTAAAAGTTGGGCAGTGAATACAAAACTTGGTTTTCTCAGTTGATATTATAAGCCTTCACAATCATCTAAATTTTAAGTTTCAAAGTGAAAATTATGTTGTTATAAATCTATATTTGATACTATTAAAAATTATTCCTTTGGAGAAAATAAATCGAAAATGAAACTTGTCTCCCTTTGAAAGCTGTCAATATCATTTGATTAAATCCCATAAATTAAAATTTACTGACTATGGTGGCTAAATTAACCCTTTATCTACCGCAATATGATATACTGCAGTTTTTATCATGCAATTGGTTTTTTTTAATCACTACATCGAAAATTAAGGGATATACATAAACGAAATACTCAACTTTGAGACATTTAATCCGTTAGAACAGATGAATTAATTGAAGATATATTCCACTGTGTGTGTGTGTGTAAAATTAATTATCTACACTGTTCACTTAAAATAAATAGTCAAATAGTTTTCTAAGATCTTCATTAACATACCAAAAGAAAAAAGAAAAGACACTTAGCTATTTTTTTGGAACAAATATGACCATCTTCGCTATCCGCTGAAAACGCCGTCAACTGAAAAAATGCAATTTTTGAAATAAAACTATTTGCCTTCCCCACTAAAATGTTCATCGCAGAATCCGTGCTGCCATATAGCTTGTAAGGGTAAAATTCCTGTTTAGTATCGCCAGAGTATTCCTAAAGATGGTTATTCTATGTAATTTTAAAGTGAGTGGTACTTATAAGTACCATCGGTAGATAAAGAGTTGAAATGTTAGAAACGGAAGTACATAGATATAAGATTTTCTGATTTTAAAAGCTATGAGTTACAATTTCGCGTTTTTACTTCACTTTTATCTATCGATATTGAAATTGTAGTTGTAAGCTTACAAATGGAATCAACTGAAATCCAATGGGATTCTTTGTTAAAGCAAAAGTCTAGGGCAGTTGAAATTCTAAATTTTTATACATATTTCTCAGGAGGTCAATTTGCTAAAATTTATCATTTGTTATGCGAATAATGGTTATGCTCGGAAGCATTTGTCTAACTGTTTGACATGCCTGCGTGAGATAATGATAATGTGTATAACAGCCCCGATTATGGCAGACAAAGACATTTTAGAATTTGTTCAAAATATGTCATTGATGCAGATTCCGATGACGAAAATGAAATGAATTATGTAACTCTATTTCTCATGTCATTCCAAACAAGGAACATTATGAAAGGTATGGGCAGTTATTAAGACATATATATTTCAATGGTGAAATAAAAATAACAATATATGAGACATTGAACAAATTATTGATAGTTTTAATGCTAAAAAAGACAATGCAAGGAAAAATATCGGATTATTTTCCAAAAACGCAATAAATGTTTTGTTTTTCAAAAAAACTTGAAAATTTTGTACTACATTTCTTTAAGTTCTTGCGAATGTTTTTGTTTCATTTATTTTTATTCAATAGAAACATATGCACTTATCTATGTAAATAAAATAAACATTAATAACTCCAAGTTTTTGTTTCTTTGCAATATCCTTTAACACCGAAAAATATTCCAGTTCCTTCAATTTCATGTTCTAGCCATTTTCACTGTTTAAAGATTCGGTTTTATTGACTTAAGTCTGAATGTTCATGCATCGAAAACGGGTAAGAAATGAACAGATATCCAACCTCTTGTGTGCAATTTATTCCAGAAACACTATTTTCTTATCTCCTTTCTATTTGGAACACATTCACAGCTCAATCTGGAAAGCAATCATCCAGTTTGTAAACTAATCCACACTTCTTGAATTAGAGTTATCGAGAAAGCAATTATAATCCGACAGAATTTTATTTCAAATTATTCTGTTTGGGGACCTATCTAGAAAGGCAATTACATTTTAATTCTTCTGTCGTTCAAGTTCCGTGTTATCTAAGCCAAGAATTACCATAAAGAGAGCGTGAAAATTTACGTGAAATTACTTTCTCCCAGTAGAGGCATATGCATTTAAATCTAATTTAAATATATTTATAACAAATTTAAGACTATGTGATTTCAAATTGACCGCATATGTTAATACCGTAGAGTAATCAAACTGTAAAAACCTAATAAAACAAAAATAGACTATTGGACAAATTTTCCCTTCGAATAAACATGTTTTATATTTTAATAGTTGATTCAATGAAGCTTAATTTCTCACATATTTCTTTATCTGTATGCTTTTATCAAAATTTATCTCTTTTGACCTTCATATACATGAAAAAAAAACCATTTTAAATCACGCAGAATATGAACATAAAATTGTTCCTTTATTTCATAATGAACCATTCACAATAATGAAAAAAAAAGCTACTTTACAAAACACAATGGCAAGTTAGATGAATTGGATTATGAATGTACTACATGCTTTATATTCTTTCTGTATTCTCTGAGCAATTTTTTTAAAATTCTGGTTTTTCTGGATGTCTTAGTAGATATTGTTTCTAAACAAAAGAGTGGAATTTATTGAATTTAAGTGTTTCGGAATTTAAACAAAATAATTTATTTAGTGAAGCATACCGAGTAAAATTCTATTAGAGTACCTCTTGGCGAAGGGTTTTTTTTTCAAGCCGTGCCAAAATGGTGACATGTTTTTCAGTCGAAACCAGGGAAACTATGGAAAAGATGACGTTTTATCTGAAAATGGAAAATATGTTTTACTTTAAGAACAAATTTATGTAAAATTTTAAACATTTTTAGAAATAGAAGAAATAAATTATATTTCTGAAAAGATTTGAATTTTCTGCTTCGAAATAACTTCCATTTTATTGTCTCACTTTAAAATTTTTATAATTCCATTTCTACGTTTCACTGCTTTAAAAGAAAGGCCTCTTTAGAAAGCTAAGATTTTCCAAATATTTTATTGAATACATTTTTAAAAATACTATATTTTTTCCGAAATTTAAGTTTTTGACGTAATTAAATGCCTTAAATTTTCAAATGACCTCAGATTAGTAATTTGCGTTCTTGCTGTGTACGCCTATTTAATTCTCTTAACCAGTTAAGGTGCATGATCGAGTTGATTCGAGCGCGCTAAACTGGTCAAACCGTGCATAATCGAAATAATACGAGAGATGTCGTATTTAAGCTACTGTCATTTTCAAACTAGAATTTAAGCAATCGCCGTCTACATTCATGATTGCGATCCGTCGTCTTGATTCCGTAAATTTAAATACACTTCATTGTCATTTTAGATAAACATTACAAAAAAATTGTATTCTTTCCCGTGTTTGATAGACATAAGCATTTGAAACCCTCTTCCTCCCCCAAACTTTTTTTAAAAAAATAAAAGAATTGGGGAGAAATTTTTAAATTTCAGAAACAAATGAGTAGAAATACTAATATAAATTTATCACAGCGAGATACAAATATAAAAGTAGACCAAAGTTTTATGGAATTCTACTTGATTAGAGGAGCGTCATTTCTGCAGCTTTGTTCCACACATGGAAAAAAGAAGCCCCTACAAGATCCTGCGCTGTGTATTGTGCTGAAAGGGATAGCAAAAGTAAATGGAAAATAAAAGAAAGTCGTTCCTTGTATAGTAATTGCGATGTTGGTACTTTATACATTGCTTCCAAATATATCACGCAAAAGAATATTTTGAATATTTTTTGTAAAATTAAGTGACATATTATTATTAATATTTCTGTTGAAAAAGTATACATAAGTTAGTGCATGTTATTTTTTTGTATATAATATCTCACTGAATATAAATTTCTCTTCTTTTTACTATATTGTAAGCATCCATAATAATTTCATGTTCATGCAACGGTTTCCTCATAACGACTGTTACAGATATCCATTGACATAATATTACTAACAGTTCTGTCTAGAGACATCTCGCGCATCGTCGGCAATCCTAACGGAGGGAAATTATCGAAAATAGTCTGGAAGACATAAATATCGGGATGTTGCCAACGTCTACTTCCAATAAACCATTTCCGTCATTTTTACAGTTCCAATGGGTTCTGTAGACATTAATGTAACCGCACTGCTTTCTGCTAACAGTTGCATTAAAAGTCGCATTCAATAGTTTCAGTATTCAATAGCAAGTCACTATTCTTACAAATTTCTCGACCAACTATGGACTTTTCTAACCATAGCTAAATCGATTTAAAATTAAAAACAAGTAACATAAGAAATCTTTTAACCCTTTATCTACCGCATTATGATTTACTGCAGTTTCTTTCATGCAATACTTTTTTTTTAATCACTACATTGAAAATTAAGGGATATACAAAAACAAAATACTCAACTTTGGGAAATTTAACTAGTTAGAGCTAATGAATTAATTAAAGATATTCAACTGTGTAAAATTATATACACTGTGTACCTAAAATAAAGAGTCAAATTGCTTTCTAAGGTCTTCAGTAACATACAAAAAAAATGAGACACTTAAAGTTTGACATGAACTATTTTTTCGGGACAAAAATGATAATGTTCGCAATCCACTGAAAACGCAATTTCTGCCATAAAACTTTTCGTCTTCCCCGCTAAAATACTCATCATTGAACCCATGTTGCCATATATCTTGGAAAAGTGGATTTCAAAGAATATTCCTTATAAGTATCGTCAGAATATTCGTAAAAATGGTTATTCTGTGTAGTTTTAAAGTGCTTGGTACTTATAAGTACCGTCGGTAGATAAAGGATTAACGTCAATTCCTACTTCGTTAGAAAAACGTATCGATTTCATCTGTTGCAGTTAGTTGTAACTACGACAGAACTAACACAGAATAAACTTAAAATTAAAAAAATAAAATTTAATGAATGAATTAATATTTGAAAAACTGTATTAACATCAAGAGTATCATCCACTACAAGTTTGAAAAAAATTATTGGAGCTTGAATGGATGAATAGAAAGTATTTTATTAACAATTGCAAATTTGAACAAGATGTACATGTATAGGGAGAGAGTGCACTAATAGTAGGAATTGAATAAGACGCTTATCTGGAAACAAAGTACCGTCTTAGAAAAACTCGCATAAAGAAAATTTGTTTTTACATGAAAGAGCATATCGGAAGGTATTTTCTAATGGTTACCACCATTATTTGGACATTTATCATATCGGGAAGCCGATTTGTCTATACTCTTTTAAAAGAAAGATACCGCCAGTAAAGACAGGCACCACTGTACGGCGGTTTGGGGAAACTCATCACGCAGCAATCTTATCGTGAAACGTCTGTTTTTACGAATTTTTCCACTCATTTTTACAACCAAACCATCATTGACAACAGAAGCCACTCGAATCCATGTTTCGTCATGATTACTGGTGCACCCATCACGGAATTGTTGAGCCCACCTTCACACCCTTCCATCACTCATTTCATTTTCACCATAAAATCAACACGTTAATGACGAATTTGAAATGACTTAACATTCCTTGCGTTTAAAAAAACGGATTACAGAACGCACTTCACTGTTGGTGAGATCGGCAGTTGCCTTAAATATATTTTGAAAATTCTCTAAGACATGTAAAAACAACACAATACGGCAATAATGGTGTCAATTGGACTGACAATCAGCAAGAGTCATGTGTGCGCAAGCGTTCAACTGTGATACTACTACTGTGGTTACGGTAGAACGAAATAGTAGTTAGTTTTCGGGCATCTCTATGCGATCTACTTTAGCTGATCAACTTCAGATTTGTCGATATAAAAATATATAAATACTATACGCTCTATGTGTAGATACTCTAACAAAATCGATCATTATGTTAAAATGTAGAGTAAAGAAATGGCGAGAAAGAGTGGGAGCGGCAATTCAATGATAGGCGCACTAATCAAGGCTGCTTTTCGGCTTAAGCGCGTGCCTAGAGAGGGGGGGGGGCCAAAAAAATAGGACAAAAAATAAATACAAAATAATTAAAATTACAGTGAACGTACCACTGCTTAGCGAGTCATGAGAAATGCATTTCTGCCCTTAAAAGAGTTGTTGTGTCGTTGCTTATATCCTTGTCTAACTTCTGATAGACGAGATCTGTGAGTTTATTCATCCTCAGAAAGTCATAGAAGCAGAGGAAGACCTAGTAAGTCGTCGGAGGAACACAGCTATCTAAGAGTATGAGTTGGGGAAGCCAGCTCGATGTTACATTTTGGACAAATCGGATGGCTGGAAGGCAAGGCTTCTAAATGTCCACTAAGAAATCTGGAAACTGCCGTCTGGGTGCATCTTCTGACGCAATTCAAAGCAAGGGATCCTCCAGGACAATCAGCTCTAAACCATGTATGAACCGGGAGGGACGAGCAAAGTTTTTTTATCGATATGTTTTCTGGCAGAGTACAGCTCAAAAAGAATAAAGACTGATATGACACTTATTATGGAAAAAGAAGAGCTACGTTGGGAACCATGATTTTGCAAAAGCGTGTAAAAGGATAATGTTTATGATATTTAGTGTCACTTAGGTTAGAAAATGTATATAAAATTGTTTTAAGAATAGTATCACAATAAAAAATTATTTAAGTACAATATTTTGACAAAAAAGGAACATAGAATGATCCATTTTCAAAATATTCTCCTTTCATGAAAAATGCTTCTATTATAATATTTTGCCTGTAGATGGCTCAGACCTCTGTACAGAGGCTCAACTAGAATTTTTGAAATATATAACTTAGAAGTGGGTTTATCCGTGTTTTATGGCAACAGAGGGGAGAAATTTTAAGAAAAAAAAGCCCATAATTATATATATATTTCAATTGGTTGTAACTCTGAAAATAATGTGAATTTTTCCAAAATCATACTTGAGCCTCTGTACAGAGGTTTGATCTATATACAGGCAAATTATTATTATAACAGAAGCATTTTTCACAAAAGGAGAACATTTTGAAAACAGGTTATTCTAAGTTAATTTTTTTCGAAATATTGTATTTATATAAATAATTTTTTTTTGTCAAAATGTCCTTCAAACAATTTTATACATGTATTCTAATCTAAGTGACACTAAATATCATGAAAATTATCCATTTATGCGCTTTTTTAAAATCACGGTTCCGAACGTAGTCGGATACCTTAACAATTTGATGTTGCTATGCACACAAAATGATATTACATTAGAAGTTGTTTACAATTATGTCATTAATGATTTTGAAATGATTAAAGATCCAAGAAAATCTTTATCTGTACCAATAAAATGACAGTGACTTAACAAAGAATAAGGATGTCAAAAAGTAAAAGATAGTAAAGCGATTAGTGAGGGAAAAGGTGATAATTAACAAGTTGAAAGTTCATACACACAATAATGTGTACTTCATACTGTAATTGCAAACGCTTTCGTTAATTTACTGCAGGGAAGGTCGTCCAAGATGCCGTACAGTAAGAAAAGAACAAGAGTGGCGAGTTTCCTTTCTTGACGACGGCCGGTTGCCAGTCCAGGCCATGGTAAATACACAGAGGGGGGATAATGGAAAGGCTTTCCAAAAAGCAAAAACAAAGAAAGGGGAAAATCCCTCCCGAATAAGAATTGCCAGTAGAAAGAACTGAAGTAGGGGGTGGGGGAGGCCCAGCAATATAAAATGTCTATGCCGCCAGGGAGGCTAAAAGTGGCCATGATACCAATAATCCTAACGAAGCACGGAATAGGCTGCCTTTCGTTGTTAATATTAGTTTGGTTAAAAAAGCGAATGAGAGAAAGTTCATGAAAATATACAGTTCACAATACGATATTGCTTTGTGTGTTGAGTTTCCACAAATTTCAACTCCCTTCACTGGCGGCATCTTTCTTTGAACAGGGTAGAGACAAGTTGGTTTCCCGATGTGGAACGTGCGTGAAAATGGTGGTAACTTTGTAGGAAAATAATTTCGGGTATGCCCTTTAATGTAAAATATATTTTGATTTGAAACACTTCCTATATCCTATTTTTATCCTAGTTTTTTCAAAACGGTTCTCAGTGTTTTGACACCCCTCGTATTTTTCCATAATTTCTCCATATAGATTAAAACAACGATTTTTTTTTTTTTTTTTTGCAAATGATTTTGAAGTAATGGAAGATTGAAATTCAACCACATTTTAGAAGCGAAAATATCATACATTTTCTGTAAAACAGTGCTTCTCAAACTTTCAAAATTTGTGACCCAACATTCAATCATAATTTTCATCGCGCCATCCTCCATACAATAACAATGTATTGAATTCAATAATATTATACATTGATGCTAAAGCTATAATACGAGTTTAACCTCTTAAGCACCCTTAACGTGCTTAAGCATCTCGCTCAGCCAAAGCGCTAATTCTCCGGTCGTATATATACGCGTTGTGACGAAGCATATCTCTTTCCCCTATTTTCCAACAGATCCCTTGCCCCTTGCTGACAGAAGCTGCGAAAATTCCAGGCATTTCCCTAATTGCTGGGAAGAAATTTCGTAGCTGGGTGGTCGAGTTTCGGCACCTTTTTTCCCAGCTGACCGGACTGTCAAAAAGAGGCGCCTTATCTTTGTGTATTCATTTCCCCACAACTCGGTGACAACGTCGCGTCTGAGAACGTACAAATGTGCACCCAACCTCGGCGCCTCTTTGGGACTAGCGGAAACGAGACCGATTTGGCGCGGCAGAAGGGTAAGACATCAAGGGAGTCGAGACCGGAAGGCGGCAGAAGAACCAGGGGGACTGAGGCCGACAAAGACATGAGAGGTGGATGACGAGGAGAAAGAGAGATGATATAAAGAGGGCGAGAGAGTCCGGAAAAAGACTGGATTTTTGAAGGGAGCCGTTCGGACGTCCCTTGAGCGATAGGAAGAGCGATAACGAGCCCGCGAAGTACAGCTGTCTCCTGGCTTGAAAGATCGAGGGAACGGGAGAGAGTACGAAAGAGACTCGAAGTGATTATGGACCAGCCCGCGAAGTACAGCGGTCTCCTGGTTTGGAAAATCAAGGAACGGAAGAGAGTGCGAAAGAGACTCGAAATCGTTACGGACCCTTTTGATATTGAACTGTAATAGAATATATCATTTTATTATATTTTTTTTGATGATTTTCATATTGTGAAATAAATAGTTAACCAAGAGCTGAGTGAAATCATTACAGCGTCCTTCCAAAGTACGATCTTTTCTGTGCAATGCTATTTATAAAGTTATTCCAAAGGCTTTGGGATGCAATAAAAAGACATCGACAGCGTATGCGAAGCATTTACTCATTTTAGAGGATTTGCTTATTTATTCCTTTTCTTCCCCCTTAATACATCAAATACGCACCCCTACATGGAAAACGGTGGCATTGGGGAGCGAATTATGTATCTTTATAATCGACAGTTAAAGGATTGATTATAAACCGTACAAATTATCAAGATAAGTGTTGATTTTTGTATATAATTTTCCGTGACAAGCTCATGGGGTCAATGGCAATTATTAAACTTGTTCTTAACATTACTTATTAATTATAAAGTGCATTTGCAGTACTGATACATTTATAAGTGTTTTTTATCAGTGAAATGTGCATTTATTTCTTATTATGTGAGATAGTATTATATTTGTTTACTTTCAGTAAATTATTGAAATTTTTTAAGTAATCTTTATAGTTTTCGACTTTTCAATATGCTCGCGACCTCCGACAGTTTGAGAAACGCTGCTGTAGAAGTTTTATTTTTCCTTCTTATGTCGAATACAATGGCTTCTGGGTATACCTTCTATAATATTTGAAATTCATTCTAGGAAATTAGAGGGGAAAAAAAAGATTATTCAACAAACACATATTTAGAGTCGAAGAAATTTAGAAACAGCAAAATATTTTTGAATGAGAGCTTAAAATATGAGAATAACTCAGTACAAAGCGGTGGGTATAATATTTTTATCTTTTCCTGAACTGAAAAAAAATAATAACTAAAAGCAAATGCCTTTTTAGAGTAAATAGACTTATTATTTGCTTCTACCGAACTCAACGTGTCTAGACCACTATATTACGTAAACATCGTAGAAAAGATTTTGAATTAAAAAAATGAAAGAAAATATACTCAGTATGCCCAATAAAGTCTTGTGTCACCCTCTTAACTTCGAAACGGCTACTGCTAAATTCATAAAACTGAAGTCTAGGTATTGTAAACTAGTCATGCGCTAGTAAAAAACCCAACTACGGTACCACCTGGTGGAAAGCTGCGGAGTTAGTACTCTAATCTTGAAAACAGAAGGAGATAGGGAATAAATTATAGTTTAAGAAAACCAAAAAACTCACTTTTTTGTTTAATCAAGCTAAAAAGTAAAAAAAAAAAAATTTATATAAGAATTAACGAGAAAATCAATGTCATTGTGGTAAAAGCATAGGAGGCTTGACATCAATTGTTATTAGTTCTAGTAAGTGTAAGAATGTAGTACAAAGCCCCTTACGCTTTTACCACATTGACATTAATTTTCTCGTGCATCATTTTATTCTTATATTAAGAATTAGTTTTTTACTTTTTAGTTCAATTAACTATAAAAGCTTGTTTTTTAGTTTTTTTTTTTTAAATTTAATTTATTTTTCATTTTTTAGTTCTATTTACAATAAAAGGATGCTTTTTTAGTTTTTTTAAGCTGTTATTTATTCATTGATGAATTAGTTCTAAATGCGTCATTTGTTAGGAATGTAGGTTTGCAAAATGTAGGATGAGCCAACTGAAGGAAATCTGGAAGAGCTAAGTTTGAAATATTTCATGAGAAAGACGGTGTATAATGATATTTTTCACTAAAAAGAGCTCAATATCCTATCTAAAACTTGCCATCAGCATTAGACTAAAATACCCGTTTTGAATCGAAGAGTTGGTGAAAAATTATTTTTAATCCGGTGTGCTCTGAATCCATTTCTCATTTGTTGTGGTAAAATGAAGCACAGTGAATGATGTTTCATTCTATATAGAGAGAAGAGAATTTAGAAAAACAGACTATGTTTGGATTAAGCAGCTCGAACATAATTTTTTTTACATGCACACGAGTCTTTTTTTTTTTTTTTTTTTAGTTCCACTTTCAGAAAAACAAAACAATGTTTACACTACGGTAAAAAATTGTTGACGCACCCTTTCCTTTTTCACATAAGGAACACTTTAGGGTTGCAACTTAATCTTTTCGTCGCCAAATCTGGAAATGGTATATGGAATTAGTTGCCAAATCTGGTAATGGAATACAGAATTAGTCGCAAAATCTGGAAATCGTTATTCCTGATGATCCTATTCAGGACAATGGAACAAAATTATGAAATTATTGTATTGTCATCGGTCCTTGACAAGTGAGCAAAATTTCGAATTAATCTGACCTTTTAAAGTGGGTAAAAATCGAGTTCAAAGATTCCGTTACATAAAGTGAAACTTATAAAAGATTGTTAAAAATGTGTGTGCCGCTAGAGTTATAATAGTATTCCTTTATTTGAGAGGTTCAAAACTTCTTTTCACTATTGCCAACAGTGCATATCTGAATCCTCGTTTGAATATCACGTTGAACAATTTGAAATTTAGAGATCATGACACGTTGCCACAAACGTCTGTGATGCGTCCTTGAAGGTCCTGATTTGTTTGTGTAAGGGTTGAATACATTTGCTATTTCAGGTATCCTCATTGGGAAAAAGTCCATTAGAGTCATATCAGGTGAACGTGGAGGCCAAGCTTCGACATAACCATATCCAATTATTTTGTTCCCCTATTTTTAACGAGGTACTGCGGTGTCGTGTTTTTCTCGAAAGATAATAATTCCTCCTTCCGTTAAAACTTAATGGCGTCACAGTGTAGGGAATAAAACACACACACACACACAGCAGTGTATGGCTTACTATACTTAAGTATTATACTTAGACTTTACTGCAATGAATATAGTAGCAACTGTTTCGAAGTTAAGTTATCCGACTACTTGTGGCAACTTTTTTTTTTTAAAAAAAATGTAGATATGGAAAATTTTTTGGGGTATTTAGAATTATTTAGTACATTTTAAGAAAAAAATGCTACAATTAAGAAAGGAAAAATAAATTATAACTACTAAAATGGGGGGGGGGGTGAGTAAAAATTGACAAAAAATTGCATAACTCTGTACAAATAATAAATGAACAAATTCTCAATTTTCTATTTTTAATGCCTTAGGTGCAGCTATTCCTTTTTGAAATGACATTCAGGATAAGGTATATTTTAATTTTTACAAAAACTATAGAGCACTTTATCTTAGTTATTATATGAAACTGCTTAAAAAAATGTGATTATATTCACACAAAGAACTGTAAACTTTTTAATAAAGCAGTGGTTGAACAATCTGAAGGTTAAAACACTTCTAATGTTATACAGCACTTAAGCAAAAAATTTCAGGAAATTAATTTAAAAGCTTTTTGAGCAATCCCTGTCCCCGTTAGAGCTTTTCGAAAAAAAAAACACATTTCGAGTAAAACGCATTTCAAAGTTTGACATCTTATGTAAAATTAGGGCATCTGTTTTACTAAAACAATTGTAGTTTTTGTAAAATAAGGTATTTTTATAAAGCTAATGAGATGACCTGTAGAATAAAAGCATGAAAAAATATGTCAATTTTTTAAAAAAATCATGATTTTAGGGAAGTTTGATCCCTTAAGAGGAAGGTAAGGGACTTCACTGCACAGACTGCATAAGCGCATAATAATATAAAAAAAATTAATTTTACTTTCTCCAAAATATAGTTTAGAAGGCTGAAAACAAAAATTTCTCAATGTTTCTTACCGCAATTTTCTTTAAAGAAATAATTAAAACAATCAATGTTTAGTGATTGTGCGATTTATATAAAATTCAGAAACCGCGAAAGTGGTTTCTGAATTTTATATAACATTTTTAGTATCAATTTTTTTTTGATGAAACCAGTTTCAAATTTGGATTTATAAGAAATTACGAGACAACTTGCTTGTATAACTGATAATAAATAACAGATTACTTGAAAAATAGTCTGTAGTACATCTATTTATTAAAAGTCAGAGAACAATGTAAATTTGCCACCCATTCGATACTGGGGTTAATGCCGCTGACTGTTATGTCGTAAGGTTTGGGTTCAATTCCTGGGAAAGGTATACGTATTTGTAAATGTATAGTCTTGTTTGGCATGGGTGGAAGTGGAAGGATCCTAACCACCCTCTAGGGCAGTGATACTAAACCTGCGGCCCGCGGGTCACATGTGGCCCGCTGGACCTTTCTGAGTGGCCCAGTCATGCTCCGCTTCACTAACAAATTCAATTATTTAAGAACAATGAATTGAAAATTTAGCGAGAAATTCTATCATCCAAGCAATCCTATGTATCGATTTTGCTATCAATGTGGTGCTGGTAGGGATTGCGGGAAAACTTTTTTCTTTTGTTATTGTAACGGTCAGTGTTAACAAATAACAGAATAGTGACTATTTTATGGGTGGAACTAATTTTTAATTAACCCTCATGCCTTCCAAGCGAAAAATATCTAAAGAATATATGTTATTTCAAGACGATTGGGATCTTTACTGTTTCGTAGAAAAAACAAACATAGATCAAGAACTTGTTTAATTTTTCATAAAAATGCTATATTTAAAAAATGTAATTTTGCTCGTCACTCTACCACTCAGCACAAATCTTTCAATGCCTCCTTTTTTTTTTCAGAAACCAAAAAGTTTGGGATGGGGGACTGGGGATCATTGATGAAAGAAAATAGAAATTACCCCAAAACAGGGGGAAAAAATGCATTAATTTTTTTTTTCCTGTGAGTTGAGTTTGTGATGGAGTTTAATATAGTTTTTAAATGAAATTCAAAACTATTAATATTTTGATCAATTTCTGCATTTTATAGATGTCTTTGTTCTTATAGCATCCCCCCCCTTTCCCCGTTCATCCTCGTGTTGCGGCCCGCGTGAAATAGTTATTATATGTATGTAGCCCGGTTGAAAAAAGATTGAACCTAGGGTGTTATTTCTCAAAATTGGGGTGGAACCGAGCCAAAATGTATTATCACCTGTATAGTGCTCAAAAGCTACGACTAACGACAGACCCTTTGCCGCGATGAATTTTGTGGGCCTCTGTTTGACACCATCAGATTTGTAGCATTAGTTACAACAATTGTGTATGTAAAGTATCGGTTAAACTATTAACGCATTTCAGTCCTATTTTTTCATATTTTTTTTTCCTTTTTATTTAGTTAATTGTTATTACTATTATAATGATTATTATTATCTTGCATTTAGCTAATCAATCTTTTTTTTTCTCCAAGATAATGATACCAAATAAAATAATCTTCTCTGCTGCTGGGGTTCAAACAATCACTTGGTCTTTCAAAAAAATCGAACAACTCATGGCTATATTTGAAATTTTTTTCTAAATTCACTGCTATTGGTATTTTTTTAATAATAAATCGTGGCTTAATGTTCATTTCATGTACCACAAGGATACTGATTTATTTCAATCGATAGATTTCGAGATGGAATGATTTGAACATACAAAATAATTGGAAATGATCTACTCTTATTAGTACTGCACTTTGTCGATAGATCTCGTAATTCTCAGCCACAGTCCAGAGAAGTGCTCGACACCTGTGTTTAAACCATCCCCTCCAAACTTCACCACATCCACACGTAGGTACTTTTAACCTCAATAAAACCAATGTACCTCAGTTATTCCTGACGGTCAAATACAAGACCAGATACAGGACTCATCAGAAAAAATATCGGCTGTGGTTTCGTAGCCATGATGACTCACCTACCACAACCGCAGAATATTCGGAAGACGAAGCTTTTCGGTGGTGTTTTTGGAAATTGAGGAATATAATAAGCCCATAATATATATTGACTTACACGCTGAAATTACGAGAATCACGCTTTTACGAGAATTGGTCACAAATTAAACAAATAAATAAATGAAATAAAAAAAATGTAACTCTAAAAGAAGATAAATTAATTATCTTAATATATAAAAAAATGGATTTTTCATTTTTTTAATGGGTAAAGTACTTTAGATTTTTTTTTCTTATCCTAATGCAATTTAAGTTTTACTTAAGTTGAATTAGAAATAATTTTGAAGTTCAAGCTATAATGTTGTTATGCATTATTTAAAGGTAAGTTTTGAATTTAAAACGTAAAAAAGTCAAACGTAAAGTTTCAGCGAAATAAATTCCTTCAAAAGAAATTTATTGTCTATTAGATTTGAAGTTTTGTTCATACATTATATATATATATATATATATATGTGTGTGTGTGTGTGTGTGTGTGTGTCAGGTTTGAAAAGTTTAGCTTCAAAATTAAGTAAGTAATAAATGAAAATAAAGTGAACTCTTTACCATCGCGTAAGGATTTGTGGGTAAATACAAGCCTATTTAAAGGTGGAGCGAGCACTGACGAAGAAGAAAGCATACTCGAAAAGGCTTAGATGGTGACTCCTCGCCGAATTGGTTGTCTACTGTTCTACTCGGTTGCGCGCCAAAGGGCCGCCATGTTGAATTTTATGTGATTGAAGCAAAATAAAGAAGTTATTATAGAGATGATGCCCTCCTCATTTTACCAGCAGGCCTGGGGCCTGACATTATATATATAATGAGAGAATTTGACATGGAAATAAAACCTTTTGAAATAAAACTTAGGTGTTAAGCATGTGAGAATTTCAATCATTTTCAATTTTAAGCATATAGAAATAAAAAGGAAAAAAATCAAAATTAAAAAAAAAAATCTTAGTAAAAAATAATAACGATGCCATAGTTACTTTAAAAAGTTTTCTTTTTGACATGTAATTTTTTTAAAAATGTTCCTTAAACCTGATCAGTTTTGATATATGTAGAGATAGCATGTTTCATGATTTGACTCCATCAGTGGCGCGCATAGAAATGTTTCAACGAGGGAGGCTCGAAATTCCACCGTTCTCGTATCATACTCCAATACACCGCCAAGCATATTCTTTTTAATTTATATAGGGAATAAAAAACAATGCAAAATAAATTATTGTTTAAATAATTAGCATTAATTAATAAACTATTGCGTACTATATACATAGAATAATCAATCGAAAAAAATTGAGTGCGAATGGGATTTCCAGACCCCTTGACCCCCCCCCCTTTTCTCTCCTTTTCGGGCTTACTGGACTCCATTAAATGCATTTAAAGTTATTTTCGAAAAAATTTGATTCAAAATGTATACCTCTACCTCCCCTAATTTCAGTCTAGAAAATTTCAAGCATCTAGGTTTTTGCGCTACACTATCCTTTCATATTGTACCGTAGATCGCGCTTCGAAGATTTCATGGTTCGAGGATTTTATGGTCTCAAAGAACCAAATAGATCTTTAAGAGAGATGAAATTCATAGTAGATGAATAATCCGTACAGTAAATGATAGAGCTGCTAAATTCACAAGATAAATCCCAGAAGTTTTTCACACCTTGTACAAAGCTCGGACTCACTGTCTAAGAATACAAATGCGTAGCAAAATCGCAAATTCGCAAGCAAAATCGCTAGATTATAACAATTCTTCAAAAGACACTGATTCAGTTTTAGTGAGAGTCTTATATATATATTTACAGGATGCACACACAGAAATTTCTTGAAAGATGCGCTTTAGGTCATAGATCGTGATATCAATAGATTAATCCAGTAAATCTCATATACATCTATCTGATCTCTAAGTCACCCAAAATGATGCCAACTTGTCTCTATCACCAACATTTCACCAAGTTTCCATTGAATGGCCATTATAATGTAAAGAACGGCGTTGTACTTGCGAATATATTATAATTTTAGCATAAAATTAATACAAATGAACGTAATATAGATATAAATACAGATATAAATCACTTACACTATTTTAAGCATTCATTCCTTTAAAGCCGTGTAACATTATATTATATATAAACACTTACTTTTATTATAACAAAAATCAAAATAGTCATTTTTCTTGATAGTCTTCATTCCATTACAATAATTCCCATTTCAGCTACAGTTAATCATTACTGAGAGTGGTAAATCTCAGCTCCTTAAGAATCCAATTAAAAGAAAGTTTACTTGATCGCCCCTGCGCGCCCCCCCCCCCTCTCACGAAGTCTTAAAAGACCGTCGCCATTTCTCCAGCATCAGAGACACCCTTTTAACAATAAACAGTTTCCAGGGAGTTTTATAGCACTCCATGCCACAGATTATCCCCTACCCGTAAAACTAGTAACTCTGATAGAGCCTTTTACGATTACGGTTTTTGCGCATTCAGCGCACAATCCATATTATTTACCTGCAGCACCTAAGGTAATAGAATTTATTTTGTATATTGGCAATCCATATACGTATATAATAAGGTTTCCGATTTCCCGGGTTTTTCAATTCCCGGGAATGCATCAGAATTTCAAAGATTTTAAAAACAAGTTATTTTTAAATAAAATCAATAATAATTATATAAAAAATAAGGATACATATAAATTCCAAAATTAATACTTATTTATATAATGAGCTAAAAAATACAAAAGAACATATAATAAATTGATTATTCATTTTTAAAATAGGATTTCAGAAAGCATAAGCAATTTATACTTTTATCACTCAGCCTAGTTCTAAACTTTGCGACGAACAATCCGGCAGCAGAAAATGCTCTCTCGGCTTCAACTGACGTTGGTTTTAAGGCCTCACATAGTTTTATAATGTTTGGTGAAGGATTTTCAGTCGAGTCGAACAACTGCATCCCTTTGTTTCATGATTTTGTAGAAACTAGTATTTTTCTTGGTTAAACAATATAAAACTTTTGTTTTAGAGTAAATTGCTTTCTCTAATTTTTCCTCCAGCGTCAGAGGTTTTTCTTTCAAAACCTCCATGCTCTCTTCCTGTGGGTGCAAAGAGTTGTATATTTATTCCTCTTCGCAGAAAAGTCTTGTCTCTATCATTTGGGCTTGATTAACTAAACAATGCTTACTAGGCTATAGCGAAATATCGACAGTAATTGCAGCTGCTTCGTATTTTTTCCTAAAATTCAGGTATTGCATTAATCCTATTAAATTAACGTTGCATCTCTCATTAATTATTTGGATTAGAGAATATTTCATATTTTTCGCAAGTTCTGAATTTTGTTCGTTCAATTTTTCAATAAAGAAAGAAAATACACCTTTTGCAGTTAGAAAAACACCATTTCGACTGCATAATTTTTCTAAGCCAATTTTTTGGCTTTAAGTCTGCTACAGCTGTAGTCATACTTTCGAACTCTACATCGGCTCTCATTTGTTCTTTAATGCCAATTAATGCTTTTAAAATTACTGACTTTATTTCTAAAAATCTTTCAAGCATTGCCAACAAACTATTCTTGTGTGTTTTGGTGCCGGCGATTCCCGGGAAATCCCGGGAATGAAATATAATGCTCGGGAATAGAAAAAGTACAGAAATCCCGGGAAAGAAACCCTAGCATATAAGAGAAAAAAAATCACGATATCTCAGAAACTTCTAGACCTATAGATCTCAAATTTAGAAGGTATGTTTTTTTTTTAGGAAATAGAGATCCACTGTCAAAACAGTTTGGGGAAAATTGGCCCCTAAGTAGAGAGGTGCGGAGAGTTAGGTGGCGTTATAGATAAATAGAAAGATTAAAGGAATATGAGTTGTCTCAGAAAACTTGAGGATTAGCAGACGAAAAATATGACTGCAGAAAATCAGCTAATTGAAAGAAAAAAGACTATCATTTTTCAGCCCAAAATTGGAGCAAAAACTTTTTCGTTATTGTTTGACTATGGAAACGTTTGTATTTGGTTTAACTTGAAAAGATGTACGTGGAATAGGAAATTGAATTTTGCTTCTAGAAATAACATCAAATATTTTTTCATTAAACTTCTGGCAGGAAAGTCTTGGCTTCGAATCTTTTTAACCCATTAACTAACCCATTGGTGTATATATTAGTCTTGCCCAGCCAGTGCATTAATGTATCCTGGCATATATATACCGAAATGCAATACTTTACTTTGTGCTACTATCAGCTAAGCCATGCCTAATGTTTTGAATTCAAATAAAATGACCTTTTAAGTGTTAGCAATGGAATTACAGTCGAACCTCTATATGACGAATCTCTATATGGCGAATTTTCTTATATAGCGGACTTTTTCCTGGAACCTTGAACATTTCAAGATTTTCTTCATAAAATAATCCCTGTATAGCGAAGTGCATTGTCTATATAACGAAATTTTCTTTTGTGATTAAGTTTTTGTTCTCACTTTTTTAAAAATATTTCTGAACATTTCAAGTTATTCTCTCTCTTAACACATTTTATGGTAGTCATAAATCTTGAAACTGGTTTTATTAGATCCTAATTCTCCGAGAGCAATAGAGTTCTGGACGTTTCATCCAAGAAGTGCAACTTTTAACCTCCATTGTCCAGTTCAATAGATGTTTTATAGAAACATCTTCGATATCCCCTTTCAGCCTCAGTGGAGTTGTCCAGTGTCCCCGTGTTCTAGTTATAAAATAATGTATGTTTAATATTAATTGTACGTTTTAAAATAGAAAATGTCCTTGAAATTCGTAAATTTTAATGTAAAATTATTTTCTTAATACTTAAAATACTGTGTATTCGACATTTTTTTTCTAGTTTTCCTTGCATTTTTTCTTTCTTTTTTTTGATGGATAAGATATATAAAATAGACATATATTAATTTAAAAAAGGTGTGAATAATTACTTTTTTAATACATAGAGCTTATGAACTTAAAACTTGTTTTATGTGGTACATAAAGTATATTAAATGATGAACCTCTATATAACGAATTTTCCATATAACGAACTTTTTTCCGGGATTTAGCGGCTTCGTTATATAGAGGTCTGACTGTACTTATTTCAGAGAAAATTTTATTTATTTATGCATTATCTTTTTCCATAATACAGCGCATAATCACATGTGTGGAAAACTGTGACACTGGGAAGCGAATCATGCAACTTTTTTCCAACAGTTAAAGAATTATCCGTATACAAAAGTCTTTTGCAAGGAAAAACAAAGAAATCAGATGGAATTATGCATTTTCAAAACTTAATTCTTAACATTCCAATAAACAAGTAATATAAAAAAAAAATAAGTCAACTCTCCTACTTAGATCAACAAAGACAAATTTTTATTTTAGCTATGTTTTATTAAATAGTTACAATTAATATAAATTTGTACATACATATGACAGAATCACAATATTAAGTGGCAATTAATTCTTATTAATTATCATTAAAGTATCATATTACCATCCAAAACAATCGTGTCTATAAAATTTTAGTTCAACTGAATGCTTTAACACGTGAGAAAAAAACCTTTTCAAGTTTTGACACAAGTCTCCAAAAGGGTCGCTAAGTCACAAAAAATGATGGCAACGTGGCTGTATTTGTAACTCTTTAAATAATTAGTTTTAATCAATTAATTTTTATTAATTAAAATTAAATTTTTGTATTGTCATCCAAAACAATCATGTGCGTAAAATTTCAGCTCAATGGAGTGCTTTAAAAAGTATTTTATTAACGATTGAAAATGCCATCAAGATAAATAAATAAATACATAGAGAGTGTGAGCTAATAGTAGGAATTGAAAAAAAGCAACATAAATCAAAATTGGCAGTTTAAAAAAGATAATTCTATTCAAAAAGTAGGTACTAATTTCTGTTAAAAGCCACTAATCCAGAAAATTAAGAATTTTATTACTTAACTTAAATAAATGTAAAAAAGAGAATGATAAAGCATGTTTAACCCCTTAACTGCCGATTAAAAGTTACGCGATTTGCTCCCCAGTGCCAACGTTTTTCAACATAGGCTCGAGTACATGGTGTATTGTGAGAAGGGAGAAGAAAAGAAAATGAATAAATAAAATAATACTTCTCTGAAATAAGTAAATCCTTCGAAAACCCTTACAAGATCATTTTATTATACTCCAAAGACTTCAAAATAATTTTTCTGATAGCAGTGAAAAGGAAAACTTTGAGTTTCGGAAATACGATATACGTCGGCGTATATATACGCTTACCAAGACGTATATATACGCCAGCAGCACTTGAAGGGTTAATTTGGTTTTAAAACCAATTCCAATCTTAAAATTTAAATCCATTTTATACACACACACAACAATTTAAATAAGAATAATCTCGACAATTTACAGAATAACATCAGTAATTCTCATAAACAGTGGCAATGCTTGCAAGAAATACTTTCTTTTTTCTGATACAATAGCAAAAGCATATTGACAAATAACAGCTATTTGAAACATTCGAAACTGTGTATCTTTCACAAACGAAGAGAATTTAGAAATATTTCTTTCATCCTTCATGAAGAGGAGGAAAGTAACTTTGAACTTTTACGTAATTTGTCTTCGAAGGAAACGAGATTTTGTTGAAATATTCATCCTTTCGAGAGAAAATCTCATTTCCGAGTTGAAATCTTCCATCAAGTCTTTTGGAGGCGATAATTAACTCCTCTTGCAGACTCACTAATGGTTTTCCTCTCGAAATGTAAGGTTGTTCCGACATTTATACACAAATTCCATATTAAGCTTTTACGTCTAATGGAATAGGACTCCTCCAATTCGTGAGTCGGTGCTGTCTTTAAGAACTGAAGTACATTCTCGGGGCTAGATTACTCTGTAACAACGACGAATTGGGAGATTTATTATAGATGACGAGTAATTTCGAAAATTCTGTGCTTTTGTATTATTAGAATATCAAATATGCAGTATTATTAATTAAGTTTGGAATGATACTCTGTGGATAAAAGTTTTAACCGTTAAATATTAAAAAAAAATAATAATGCAATTGATTATTCAGGGTAAATATTTTCAAAAGAATTTTCATGTGTTTAATTCTTAAGGTATGTGACTACCCAAAATTCGCCGTTTTGGTGAAAATGTTTGAAGTTTCTTTTATGTTTTCATTTTATAGCCCATACATTTAAGATTCCAAAAACACTCTATTTTTGTTTCTACGATATTTAGAAGCAAAGTTATAGCAAAATTAGTAAACCGGAAATGGTGTTTTTGCATAAAATTTGGCATATTTAAAAAACTTTCAAAAGTATTACAAATCCTTTAATTACTAACACATAAAGATGTTATTCACGTACTGTATAAATATTATTTGAGTACATTTACTAGAATTTTGTGCAACTACAATTTCTGATCAAAATTTCACTGAAAACGACAGTTGTATAGTCTATAAATCTCTCCAAACAAATAATATATATATATATATATAAATTAAGTCAATTCCTACTCCGTTCAACAAAGAAAAATTTTATTTTAGCTACTTTTTATTCAATAGTTACAATTAATATAAATATGTATATAGATAGGACAGAATCACAAGATTAAGTGGTCATTAATTTTTATAAATTATCATTAAAGTATCGTATTGTCATCCAAAACTTCAGTTCAACTAAATGCACGTGAGAAAAAAACCTTTTCAAGTTTCAACACAAGTCACCAAAATGGTCGCTAAGTCGCCAACGTGGCTGTATTTGTAATTCTTTAAATGATTAATTAATTTTTATTAATTATAATTAAATTATTGTATTGTCATCCAAAATAATCATGTATATAAAATGACATCTCAATGGAGCACTTTAAAATGTATTTTGTTAATGATTGAAAATTCCACCAAGATAAACAAATAAATAAATAAATAAACAAATAAATAAATAAACAAATAAATAAATAAATAAATAAACAAACAAATAAATAAATATATAGAAAGTATGACCTAATAATAGGAATTGAAAAACAGCAATTTTTAGAAAATGTTTTATTTAGTTTTTTCTCCAGTAGACTATAATCTAATCTTTGTGTATATATTTGTGTTTTATCGCACTTTTTTGAGAGAAAATAACATTTGTTTTTTGTATAAAATTGAGTTCTTGCATAAAAAATGACATGTCAATAAATTTCAAAAGTATTACAAATATTATAGTTTGGAACACAGATAATGTTATTATTTATGTACTGTATAAATATTATTCTAATATATTAATTAGAATTTTCAATACAAGGGTTACCGTAACTGCAAATTTTAACTAAAATTTCACGGAAAATTCCAAATATATCTAAAATTATATTTAATTTTGTGGAAATGTACTTGAATTCCTAGTTTTATGCCCCATTTCAAATAAAAAAGTGTTTATTTAATTGAGAATTTATATACTTAAAAAAAAGTGCTGTGAAGGTAGTCACATACCTTGAGTGCATATATATGCCTTGCTCACAACCGGCACTTTAAATACCCTGGACGTATATCTACGTCTTTCCAAAATGAGATTCTCTTCGTCGAGCTGCCATCAGCCAAACCATTCCGTGGGATTTTGAAATGCAATAAAATGATATTAACAGGATGGATTTACTTATTTCAGTGAAAATTTTGCTTATCTGTGCCTTTTTTTTATCCCCAACACACGCGTGCCTATGTGGAAAACGGTGCCACTGAGGCGCGTAACCTTTTAACTGGCAGCTAAGGTGTTAATAAGGATGAATTGTTAAGCGCTTCGCGTGTTTTTTGATGATGAATGGCATTCGATATATGAAACAACTTACAAACTCATAACTCTTTTTTTGCAATGGTATGTTATTACTTATTCGTAATTATATAGTTGTTGATTATTTCGTTTTGATTTCTATACAGTTCTTACATACATTTCTATGCATACATTTTTATTTGATTTCTATTTCTTTCATAAACATGTTTTCATTCGTCGAATTTTGCTCAAAATTATTTATGAATTTACTGAAAAGTAAAAACGAATATTATAATTTTCAGAACTTATCAATTGATCCGGAATTTTAAATAATTAATTATCGTATCGTTTTGGCTTTATTTTTAATCACATCATTTATAAAAGATAAACTGCCGCATGATCTTGCTGCCAAATTACAGTGTCATTTGTATGCAGAAAGGAAGATGAATCTATATTTCAAATACTATTTCCTTTCATATTCTTGTGTGATATGTGTTTTATAAATATTAAATCAAAAATAACCAAAACAGTTCTAAGCAAAATCCTAATAAATTTTAATACCTTTTAAAATCTTATCTAATTTATTATTAATTAAGTTATGATTATCATGTGAAATTATATCTCTGCAAATTAATATAAATATATTACTGCTCTAGAACAAAAACTTACATCCAAACGCACGCACGCATGCACACACACACGCACGCACACACACACACACACACATATATATATAAAGGCTTAAAACACACATTTGAGTAAAATTAATAAGGCTAGCACCTGTGTATAACTTGCATTTGAAAACTTGCACATGTTTCTCTATCAGCCTTCTTTAGTCTTGCACTCTTTTTACAAGAGAAACAAAAACATGAGATTTATTTGAACTGAACTGAACAAGTTATTTAAACAAAGGAGCCTCTTTATTAAAGCCTCTTGTGAAATCAATGATTAGTGAACAACTCAACCCTTGGAAAGGGAACATCAAAACCTATCAGCGATAACTATTAATAGTTAACAGTAGCGATTACCTCGATTCCAGTTGGAATGTTTTAAAAAAGTGAAACACACACACGTGCAGCTGCTATCAGTTCATAAATCAGACATTAGGTTCTTCTCAGTATTGTAGGTTCTTTTTAGTTTTTTGGTAAGAATGCTTTGAATACTCGTCATCGACTTCAAGCACACGTGCTTTAATTGTATCAATCGTGAAGTGTTTTACATTATATCTAACTTATAAACTTTAAAAAAAATCGCAGTACAGGCAATTGTATAGAGCGTTGCCAAAAACACTTGCTTTTCTTAATGCGGGGTCGAATAAGTAAGAAAAACATTGTAAGAGGAGGTTATAAAAATTAAAAAAGAACATTTACTTTAAAATTCCGGATTGTATTGGGTGGTTATAATTAAACTTTCCGTATAAATGGCACCTGACAGCGCAAACGGATGAACGGAATGTAACGAAATTTTGCATATGAGCTATACGCTCGTGGAATTTCTTAAGAAAAAAAAAATCCAGTTCCAGAATGTCCACCAGAGGGTGCCTTTTCAATACACGACCAATACAGAAACAATATTAACAATCCAGAACAAGAGTCTCGGGAAAAACTATCAGTTGTAGGAGAAAAGTGTCGAGATGTGCATGTTTGAGAAGAATGCTCAGAAACTAAATGTCAATATTGTTTCTGTATTTCGTTTTGGTCATTTATTGTGTTTAAATGTCATGTTTTCCCGAAAAGGTGCCCTCTGATGGACATTCTGGAACTAATTTTATTTTTTTGAAATTCCATCAGTGCATCTCGTGTATAGCACATATACAATTTTTTTAACATTCCGTTCTCCCGTTTGCATTGTAAGATGCCGTTTACAGGGATAGTTTAACTATAACCATCCGGTATATTCCAGGATGCTTTATCACAACAGGGGGTTTTTAGTATTAAAAAAATAGTTCTGTAAAATAACCTCCCGGAGAGTCTAATCATCTTCTCTTAGGGAGGTAGGACTCCTTAAAAAATGTCGAACGAGTTGATATAAAATTAAAAAAACTTTCCAAAATCTGACAATGACATTTTCATTTATTTGTAAACAAAATATATCTTTTAAGTTATTTTCGGCATTTCATGTATAGTGGTAAAAACTGAAAACCATGGTTCAAAATGTTAAACACTTCCTTCTAAAGACTTCTTTACGAAATTTCACATTTTTTTTTCTTTGTCAATTTTAAATTTCGCCAAACAAGAACTGTTGTACAGGGTTGTTTTAATTAAAATAACTACCTCCTGCATACACGTTCTTTAGTGCTCTCTAATTGTTAAGTACCTAAAGTAACTGAGACTCTTATTGAATGTATGTGTTTCTTTTTATTTTTATGGAAGGGGAGGTTGTAAACAGATAAATAAGTTAGATTATACATGCTGCACACTGAACACCTGTATATAACTAAATTTCGTCACCGGTTTAACTGCAATTGTAACATGACTTTGTAAGAGGTTATAACCTCTCTCTAGGGCACCTGGATATGTGGGAAGTAGAGAAGAAACACTCGCCATGATCCAATCAATCTATTTATTGATTACACAATGAAACGACACAAATTCAATTAATAACAGTAAGAGAATGTCTCGGTACTAACCACGAAAGTGGAACAACGACGAAAATACACGAAAGATTAGGAGACTATCAAACTCGATTCTTACTTTATATAGGATCTAATCTATCAACCGATTTAATCTAATATCAATTTAATCTTAGTGAACAATCGTCACTTTAAAGCTTCCTCCTAATAAGTCTTTAATCACAATAATTCAATAATGATACCTGTCAGTAACAATCTCACCTGACTCGAGTATATCTTCTCTCCATTCTCTCTCAAGCTAGAAAACCCCAACTAAACATAGTAAGTTAATTAAAATATCACGATTCCCTCCTTACGAAGGATTGGTTGTGAAGAACGCGAATGGATAGCCCAAAGGATTAGTGGAATGCTCGCGAATAGATCCGTCACAACTTTTATAGACATATCCCTCAGGGCTTGCGGGCCACATTGTGGGAGTGGAGGATACCGGAGAGCCGCGCCTTTTTAAAATGATTGCATTCAATATAAAAAATAATAAATATATGCTCTTTAAAGTAGGCCAATTTTATTCAGTTTATTTATTGCACTAATTTCATATTGGGTGCAGCTGCAAGCCCATTTAATTTTAGAATCAGTTGGATGAGATTGCTTTGCTAGTAGGTGATCTTCCTGCAAGAAAAGCATTTTCAATTTCCTAACAAAAAGGAAATATGAGAAATTGATACTTTAACCAATAATGTGAAGATACCTTGTTAAAATGCAGAAAACTCTCGATTCCGCAGTTTAGTTGAGATAACCAGTTAAATTGCAGATTAGCTATGGGCATTTTAACGACTTTCGAGCTTTAACGGTAACATCTAAGTTGTTCGACAAGATGAAAGAATCACAAATATTTCCTCACCCCCATTTAGCGGAGAAGACATTGTATGTCTCCCCAAATCGTAATGCACAAGTGGGAACAGTTAATGTGTAAAAATATCTTTTTACAAATGATATTTACATCGACTATTCCTAGAGCTCAGCTTCTTTTTCCACCATTCCAAATAATATCAATTAAATTAAAAGACATTACTGGAATTAAAGTGGGAGTTTCTGGATTTTATGTTGAACATAATTGCGTAGTTGTAACATCTATCAACATATTATTACACATTTCAAGAGAAATAATTAGAAATATATCTTTATCACCCCTGGGAGTAATTCCTATACTTATCATTTCGACAACGTGGCTTTAAATGTTGAATTCTAGAAATTAGAGTTCTTTGGTGTAGATTACAACAGAAGACTTAAAATGGTTGTATTTTTTGATAAATACACAGATTACAGATATATAAATACGTATTTTTCAATTCCTACTATTAGTTCACGCTCTCCCTATATATATAATAGAGTTGGCCGGTGTTGGTGTTTTTGGACATCAGGTCTCAGGAAACTCTTCAGAATTATTTTTCCTCTTGTTTAATTACACATACATAACGTAGATAATCCATCACCTTTATATTTCACATCTATTTGTTAAGAACAAGAGAAACAGACACACATAACTGAAGACACAAGCAGCAGCGACATTTCACATAACGACCACAAATACAAAGAGAGCTATCACAAAAGATGTTCACTTTATATACCGGCAGTGACAATCGCTTGACTATTTTGTAGTAAGAGCTCTAATGGGTTAAAATGGGCGGAAAAGGGATATATCTGGTACTAGTTGATTACGATTAAGATTAAGGCGTTAGTAAATTTATTCATTCAATTTTAAATACATTTTTTTAACTTGTTGATAATAATTGATAATACATTTTTTTAAAATTTTAATTTATTAATTAAATTTTAAATTAAATTTATTTATTCTGATGATGTTAGATTTATCTTCAACCAATGTCGCCAATAAGTTTTTCTAACGAAGTAGGAATTGACTTTAAAAAAAATTATACTGTTTGCTTGGTACAACTTTTAAATGTTAGATAAAATATATTTAGCATGTAGAATTTGATATGTTCTGATTTCTGTAAGTTAATAAATTATTTAAGGAAATATGATTTTTTATTTTCGTTGTTTGAAGTGTAGGTAAAATTCGTAATATCATCTCTTTCAGGAATATCTCATTCATTCTATTCTTTTTATTTAAATGACTTTGGAAACAAAATAAGAAATTTCATGAATGAGAGTTCTATTAACGTCATACTATAAGGCTGCACAAGACTATTGGCGATAGATCTTGTGATTCTGAACCATGGTCAAGTGCCAAGGGTGACGTCTAAGCTGGAATCCCCCTCTACACGACGGGGTTCAGTGGGATTAGGTTGGAACTCATGCCGCGTCAACCACGAGTCCGGTACTTTGACCACTTGGCTGCGGCTGCTACATCTATCAATAGGATCCAAACACCAACAAATATTGTAATGATTTCAAACAGCTCTGGTTCAACTATTTATTACACAGTATGAAAATTACTAAGCCATTACAATTGACTTGCAAAACGGGTGTGCAGATAAAGAGTCTCTTTCGCTGTAATGTCTTGTATCTCGCTCGCATAAACATAATTAAATAAAGTGATTCTTGAGGGAAAAGTCCTATACATATGATATGCCAAAGGGTCCACAGTCCGCTTTCGGTAATTCCACACCGAGATTTGGGTGAGCTCGCTGACTCTATCCCACCGTTCGGTTGCTGATTCGAATCTCCTCGGTTTGAAGTCCATCTTAATTAGCGGACTCCCAGGTATCGTTGACTTTGAAGTTTATCGCTAACGAGAGGCCTCTTTTCGGATTCTCTGTAGTCAAAATCTGTCCTGGTATTCTCTCGCTCTCCCTTTATAAACCTCTCGTTTCTCACGTTTATTCACTGCCTATTCTATCCCCTTTGATCTCTTGTCCGTCGGCCGCTTATAGCGGGAGTCTGTCTGGGCGTATAGTCTGAGTTCTATCTTCTCAGACGTGCTGTCGTCACAGATCCATGAGAACCCGAAAGCACATTGCACCGTTGTCTCTTTTAACTTTCGGACTCGCATGGAAAAATGGTCAGAATTTCTGAACCCCCATTTGCGAAACCTTTTCCCAGCAATTAAAGAAACAAACGGAATTTTCTCACGTTTGTCGGCATCTCCTCTTAGCAATTAGGGGAAAGAGACTCGGTACATCACAATATGAGCAAGGAGTAAAAGCATGGTAACTCCCCTACTCAAAGTGCAGAAATCAGTAGACGAGTTCATGTATCTATTTTAAGCGTCTAACTAACACAAGTGCCTGTTACTGCACACTTTTGAACAAATTGAATGATGCTTTGATCAAGAAAAAACGCTGCATGATCAAAAAAGTTGTGCGTCCTATTGCCGACAATGCACCTTCTTACTCATCTCCAGCTGTGGTAGAGGAATCAAAATGACGCGGCTTTGAAGTCTTGTCACATTTATCTTATTCTCCCAATCTTGCTCCAATTGATTTTTTTCATGCCCAAAACTAGTGCGGGGTCTTAGATGTGACCGCAGAAATCAGATCATTCAGGAACAGGCTTATGATGCAAGTTACTGAATTCCGCAATAAAGGCTTTCAAAAGGCAAAGGAATGCCAAAAGAAACGTAGGACTCTGGATGATGACTGTGTAGAGGAGTCTTAGGAATAGCAAAATAAAAACTGTCATCGCAATTACTTTTAGAGTTGATGAAAACTTTACGATATTCCAACGGAAATTAATGCAACAGATCTTGATTGTATATTTCAGGAATTAACCACATTGTTTTATATGTTTTCCTAGTAACTGTACATCAGAGGTTGTCAAACTGTGGGTATACCACCTGGGGGGCATGATAATCCTACTGGGGGAATATCGAAAAGGCTAAGTTAAAAGCTATTTAAAAGTTATTAATTTACTGAAAGGAAGCAAACAAAATACATTCTGACATAATAAAAAATAAATATACATTCACACTTATATAATATACTTATAAATTTATCAGAAATGCACAATGTATTTGATAATTAATTTATCAATACTAAATTTAGAACAAGTTTCATAATTACTAAAACCGAAAATATAAATAATGCTCAAAAAGCTTTTGTTTAAAAGGCAGAAAATTCATTATTCACCTTTGCCCAGAATTCAAAGAACGATTTATTACTAAATTGCCTCTTGATTTTTCCCACTTGACGTGAAATCCATGAAAATTTCTTCTGCGGCAATTCTGTATCAAATTACTTGGGTACATGGTAACCTGAGTACTTTCTTTAATTGATTTTTTTTTTTTTTTGCAATCTTTTCCAATTTCAAAATTAGAAAAGATAAGTAACATATTACTTATTCTGTTACTTAAAAATAACTTACTTAAAATATCCGTAACTCAACAGTAAGATTTACAAAATTTAAAACTTATCTTGATAATTTTTATGGTTTACAATTAAGGTCGTTTTGTAGATTTAGCTTAAAAGTATGTAATTATTACATTCAATACATTATTATTGTACTGGATGGGTGATAAAAATTGGGTAGCAAATATTGGTAGTTTGAAAATCACTGTTGTACACTTTTGGTGAACATATTAAAAGATAAATATTATTTTATGAAAAATAATATCATATGATTGATATTTTTACGAAAAGTTAGTATTCGGAAAGCATTTCTCGGGTTATACAATAAATACATAGCATCTCGTAAGTTTGTCTCTATATATCTGTGTTAGATACATTGTATGCCGGAGTAATAGAGGAGAAACCTTCTATTCTTCCAAATGAGTCGCAGACAAATGATAAATGAGGAAAAACAGACACTCGAATGGGTGAACAATTATGATGCTTCGGGGCAGACAGACACGAGGTCTGCATGCTTCGACTGTATTGTCTCGAATATCGAAGTATTAACTCTCCAAATATTCACAATGTTAAGACTTAGTATGTCATGCATACAATATATATCATGAGATATTAGAAGCGGCTCTGTCGATACAAGTAGTTATTAAATAGTAATATCTCTGATTACTTTCTCGACAAATAGTAGCATAACGCTAATATAACAGAAATTTGCAATGTATGGTGTGGTAGAAAAAATGCTGCTTCAAGCAACAAATGACAATTTTTTTCACTATAAAACCCCCCAAAATATATAGACTACAAATTAGGACAAATCAAATGCCTGTGTTACCGCTTGTTTTTTTTTTTTTTTTTATTATTATTTTGGATGAGTGGGATGTATACTACAATTCCATTTTTTTTTAAGTTTTAGAAAGGATGCAGTTGTAAATTTGAAATGAAGGATTAAAATTCGATTTTCTTCACCCTTTAACTGCTCCTAGTTTATATATACGTTTCACTAGGCCGGCGCGTTAACTGCCCTTGGCGTATATTTATATCTTTCTGAAATGCGATTCTTTTCCTAGCGTTGATATCAGTATAACTATTCCAAGGGATTTGGAGCCCAGTAAAAGGACCTTGAAGTTGTTTACGAAGTTTCAAAGAAAAATTTGCTTATTTGTGTCTTTTCTTTTGCCCCATTACACTGCATACGTGAGCCTTTGTGAGGAACAGTGACTCTAGGGAGAGAATCGCTTAACTTTTAACCGGCAGTAAAGGGGTTGAACAATCCCCCATTTGGATGGATATTTTGTGCACTTCTGGATATTATTGAATAATGATTTATGTGTAAAATATTAAAAGTATCAAAAGCTTTTTCAGTTTTTCTATGGGAATGCATAGAGTTAGATAATGAATTACTAATAAAGAAGTTGTTTATACTCATTACATTGCATTAAGAACTAACACACAAATAAAACTGTAAAAGATAATATGATGTAATTGTATAGTTATTTTTAAAAATCGTTTCATTCAAGAAATCTATCAGTTCGAATTACATAGGGTGAATGCGGAATGAATATACTTTGGTTCTTCTAAATAATAGAGAATGGAGGGAAAGTAGAGTAAAATAAAGCATTATTTATTTGTTCTGTAGAAAATAAAAACGCAACTAGTGAGCGAATTTTACGCAAATTTGCGCACTAGATTTGTTTATTTATTTACAGTCGGATCTCTCACTAAATCCCGAATAAAAGCTCGTAATGTAGAAAATTCCTTAAATAGAGATTCATCTTTTAATATACATTAGAAACCCCACAAAAATTTTTTTAATTAATAAACACTATACGGGATATATTATTTGAAAATAAGTAATTATTTAGACATTTTTTGTCAATTAACTTCTATTTATTTTATATATCTTACCCATCAAAAAGTAATCTGCAAGGAAAACAAGAAAAGAATACATTGTCTAGGAATACATTGTATTTTCAACTTTAAGAAAAAATATTTTAAAATTAAAATTAATGATTTTTAATGCTATTTCCTAACTGTAAGCCTACAAATAATTTTGATCATTCATTATTTTTATAACAAGATTTTTACTACACTGCACTACCACATCCAACATTGTATTTAATTACAGATAAAATCGGTTTAATTTTATATGTGTTTTTTCTCTGAAAAATTACAGCAATTTTACAGCTGTATGTGCGTTAGACATCTGGCAATACCAGGTCAAGATCACTGATTCCCACAAAATGTGCTAATATAAAGAATAATTTGGAAAATGTTCTGAAATGATAAGCCCTGATAAGCCAAATGGCATACGCCGAAATGCGTAAGTGTCACTTTTTACTACGAATGCGGTCTTAACAATATCACTGGGGTTTACTGCCATTTGAAAGTATCCACTTCTTAGATCAAGAGATGACATTATTGTCGTATAGGGGATATTCGTTATTAAATCATTACCACACCATATAGCGTGGATACTTCGTGATCGAGTTTAGTTTCCTATAGTCAACCGCAAATCTATATGCTTCGGATTATCCGGTGGCAACCCATTATTTTCTTGCATAACACAACAGGTGACGCGTACGGGGATTGAATTGGAACAATGGTTCCTTCTTGTAACATTTTCTCTACATGATAATCGAGTATCGCTTGTTTTTGCCGATCATATCTGTATGGCCTGGAAACTACTGGTGGACTATCTCCCGTATCAATTTCATGGTATAAAACATGAGTAAGACCTGGTTTGTCTGAGAACAATCCCTTAAAATTTCTAAACAAATTTTGTAATTCCTGTTTTTGCTTATCCTCCAACTTTGTCTTAGACAGATCTATTTCAACATTTTCATCCTCAACTGTTTCAACCACCATCTCTACCTGCGAATCTGGAATCTTTAACGATTTTCGATCAAAGTCTAAAACAATCTTTGATCCACTCATGAAATCAACTCCAAGAATACATAGGTATTCCAAATCCGTCAATACATGAAACAACCAAGGTTTATGAAACTCCCTAATTCGAATATTTAATTCTACAATTCCTATATTTTGACATTTCGCTCCTTGTGCTGTGATCACCTGAGCTCGCGATTTTTTTACTTGCTTATAAAAAAAATATTTTTTATAGATTTCCTCCGATATAAATGATTTCTCCGCTCCGGTGTCCCATAGCGCTTTCAAAAATGTGTCATTTAATAAAATAGGAACATATGGAAGTTCCACGGGTGATATACATATCGGAGAAAGTTTAATTGTGGTATATCCACTGCCGAGTTCTTTTGATTATTTTGAGCTTCATTAACTTTCAAAACATTCAATCGTCCCCTTTGCATCCTATCGCCTCGACTGAAATTCTCACTCGGACCCCTATTTCTGCGGTCCCCTCTATTAAAATTATCATTTCGATCTTATTTCGAAATTGGTATCCCGTTTCGTTGAATCTCCGATCAGCATTCTGAAATCTATTCCTACTCTCGAACCACCTATTACTTTGACGGCCATTCTCATAAGTACCTCTATAATCATTTCTGCCATTATTTGGTCTACGCCCAACCTCAGAATTTCTCCAGTTTCTGCGATTATCATCAAAATTAGACATCCTATGCGCGTTTTGACTCCGTCTTTCCACATTATCACTATTCTGCGAACCCCGTTTTAATTTTTAAGAGTACCTCTCTTCAAATTTAGCTAAGATTTCCAAAAGTTAAACCGTGTTTTGTGGATTTCGGACCTCCACATAGTCCTGGACTTGTGGTTCGAGTCTAACAAAAATGTGATCTACCAAGTCCGCTTGCGACATCCTTAGTTCTAAATTTTTGTGGATTTTTAACAAATCGTAAACAAAATCCGTTGGCTCCTGATTCCTTCCCTGCTGGGAGGCATAAAACCTCGCTTCTAAATCTTTCTTATTCTTTATAGCGGGGAACGCTTTTGATAATTCTGCTTTTAGATGCGCGAAATCCGTGGCGGTATCCTGCACTAACACTGATCCGAATATCTGATACCAATCTAGGGCCCTTCCCCGGAGATGACCTTTCAAATATGCACATGCTAAATCACTAGGTATTTCTAGTAATTTTGTTTGATTGTCTATGGCCTCCATGAATTCTGTCACGTTCTCCGACCCTGTGAAAAGCACATTTCTGGTAAAATACCAAACCCACTTGAGTTTCCTACCCCAGGGTCATATAAATTAAATCGGTTCGGGCGCCATTGTGATATGGTCGTTCTATGGCGACCATATCTTTGATTGTCAGCGTGAATTAGAGGTGTAGGATTCTCGAAATGAATCGACATTTTGAAATTCTTAATATGACTTTATTAAGAATATAACTTAAATTTCTAATAAATTAGATAAACTTATATTAAGTGAGAATAAACCAAACACACAGCTGTAGTTAAACCTGATCGTGTAACTTTGATCACTTATCTAAATAATTATATTATCCGCCTACTTTCAATTCTGATAATATTACAAGTTCTAATATCAAATAATCAGTCCTACCTTGATTCAAGCTAAGGTTCAATCACTTTCAGAGAGACTTTTAGGCACGCGTGCAATAGTATGCACCTTGTAGTAATGGCTAGAAATCTGGTAATCTTTGGCAGGCCGTCAATTCACACTTCTATCTCTTCTAAACATAACTTTCTCTAAATTGCCATCCCGCTTACTAAAACTTCTGTTCTTTTAAAGGCTATTTTATTTGCATTTATAATTGCATTTCACTTCTTGGATTTGGGATGGAAAAGATTTGCCATTAATCTTGGCCGTCAAAGCACCCAGAGGTTATGTTACAGAAAAGACGCGTGAGCCCGTCACACATTTAAGTCGTTAAATAATCACTCAGGTAATCTTCTGTTCACACTTGTGAAAGTCATGTAATGTAGAACATATGTTCGGGTAACGTTCAAGATACAATCGCTGAGTCGCATGCCCATTACAGTCTACATCTCTGTACACTATTAGCATATCGACACAGTTCCTCATTTGATTACTAAATCACCATATTAACTTGAGAAAAGAATTGCATATGACGACTTCCAGCAGGATTGGTGTTCACGAAATCTTCCGCACAGCGCCATCTACCACCAAACATCCTGGAGGAATCTTGCAGAACGTTAAGAATTCCATGCAGCATCGCTGTCGACTTGGCAGACGACTTCTGGTCGTAATTATAAATACTTGTTGAAATACAACTGTTTAATAAAATGCTTTTGTCCCATTAATGTGTTGCTGTTTTTGTTCTATTTCTTTTCTTCTTTGCCTCATAACTTGGAAGTAAGGCATTTGAGACCTTGCATTCCTATGTTATTACGAGTCGTCTTAGTACCCTTTACACACCTTGCAAGTTTGTCCGTCTAGTAGCGAATCCCCCGGTTTATAAATTTCTACTTGGAGAATTATTTCAGTAACATAAATCAATTCCACAAATTTCCTACGGTGGGCATGAAAATTTGAATGCACCACATTTCATTCAAAGAAAGCCTAAGTTCACGATCATGATTTAAAGTAATTCCAACCTGCATATTAAAAGCCTATTCAACTCAAATACAGTGGAAATCGTTTAACACGAAATTGAAGGGAGTGAAATTTTTTTTTGGGGGGGTTAAAGAAATTTCGTGTTAAACAAAATGTTGCAAAAAAAAAAACACATTTTTCAACAAAATTAAGTTTATTAGAGTATATTTTATTTACATAGGTATGCATATTTGCATGTATTTAATAATAATCAATGCAACAAAAACATATAAAAATTTAATGCAAAATGTTCAAGTTTTTTGAAAAAAAATAACGTTGCTTGAATTTTTGGAAAATGAAATATTTTTCTTTGTATTATCTTTTTTATTATCAAATTGTCCCTACATTTTCGATTCCGTCCATTTTGTTATTCATTTTACCAATAGAACGGGTGTCTAAATAACTACACATACTTTTCATGATGTTACTCGTTTCGAACAACGCGGGAAGCTGCATTATTCATTTCATTTTCGTCGTCGGAGTTTGCATCCATGATATTTTTGGAGCTTTGAACTAACTCCAAAATGTCTTTGACTACCATAATTGTGGCTATACACACATTATCATCCTCTACTGCAACGAATTCTTCCATTGATACAGTAGAAGAGTCCAATCCGGCGGGTTTTTTCCGTATTTTGTTCATTTCCAAAAGGAAAATCTTTTCATGTTAAGCGATTTTTGTTTCGTGGTGTTAATATCAAAAAAATGCATGGAAATACATAGAAGTTTGTGGTGACCGTTGTATTACTTCGTGCTAACTAATATATCGTCTTAAGCTTTTTCGCGTTAAACGTATTTCACTGTAGTTTCCAATATTTACATTTTTACTGTGATTTCTTATAAAAGTATTTAATTTATCATAAATAGACTTAATTTTATCATACTTATATGTACTACACAATAAAATTTCTGCTATACCTATATTCCATAAATAATTACTGCCTTGCATCCAATAATCCTTCCCCTTCATCTCAAAATAATTTGTGAGTATTAGAAATCTCATCTGCCTTTCATCCTTTTTCCTCAAACGTATGATTTACGATGCAATAGGGCGTTGTTTATGAAACCCCCAAATTATATCGCGCTCCAAGGAACATTTACCATAGTTTTTACAGATATATATATGGGAGAAAAAGACATATATTTATGATAGAGAAAATGTAAAAGTTTATAATTAGTATAATTGAAATTTCCTTCAATTTCATTTTTGTAATTTTTTTATTAATAAACAACTGCCTGTGAAATCTTTCCTTTTTAGATTCGTTATATGTGGTGTTATATTTTATTTTGATGCATCCAAAAATTCATGGAACATCCTATACTAATTAAAACTTTTTCATAAAATTTTTTAAAATAATAATTATTTACTTTTAAAATATTTAGTGAATATATAATGCAAACATTCCATTCGTTTTAAGGAGGATTTTAAAAAAATGTATTAAATTTGATTTGAAATATTTCGAAGTTTTCAAGGTCGCGGACTTGAGGCTGGCATATTATGACAGAAACAATCAAATCGAGTGCGCCACTGGATATGTTTGAAAAACGAAGTAAAATAGATTTTCTACGTTAAAGCGATCACAAATGACAAGAATCTATAATAAACGAATGTAATGGATTTTTTTTTCTCAGATGCATAGTAAAAATAGTTTCGGTGCTGCGTCCACATGGTAGGTTGGAATACATCCCTCCTTCTACTATCTGTCTTTCGTCACTCGCCCTAGGATTCAGTGCCAAAGACAAGGGCGATTTCTTCATATTTCGGGTGCTAGGGGCTATTGAATCTGATAGATGCAGTGTGCTCGACGACGTCAGTTTTAATGAATTTATACAATTTCGTTAATTTAAATTTCTGTCTTATAAAATAGTGTAGTTTTCAGTTTTATACGAAACTCATTCGAAATAGGTACTTTGTAACTTACGTATAACATGTTTTTGAAGTTAACTTCTTATGGCACGATAGGGAAAAATTTTCGTTACGCGTTACCAGTTACGGTTACGCAATGATCGTAAGGTAGAAATGTATGACGTTCCGAATTTTCCCACGTTTTTTAAATACAGTTTGAAATAATAATGATAATAATAAATGTGTTAATTATGTATAATATTACTTTAAAATGAAACTTAATTATACAATTCAATCTATATAAGCGGCACAACAACTTCAATTCTTCTAAGATCGTAGATGGTTACATTTGACGATCCACCTAAAGTATCTCAAAGTATACAGCATATAATTTATAATAGATGGTTTCACAGGCTAGTTCATATGAAGAATATATTCTCTCTCTCTTTACCTTTAAAACTAATCAAATATCAAGTTTAGGTAGTCCATTAAAATGGTCACAACCGAAAGCATATCGAAAAAGTGATGTATTTCTCAATGTGTGGTTGTACTGTCAGAAAACCCATATGAAAAATCTTGTGACGTAGTACGATATCACAGGATAATGCAACGTACTTATATCGCTAACCATTCAAAAACTCTACTAGTACCCAGAGGCATATTTTCTTAACATTTAAAATGATTGACATAATAATGAGCTATTATAAAATATTATATGTTTGTTTATCAAGTTATATCATCCTTCCAGTGATCATCTCTTAGCATCTATTTTGCGCTGCAGACTTTAAAAGAAATTGAAAAGTGCAAAATACTTCAAGTTTCGAAACTTTTTCTTTGAATGAGCTGCATTAAGCCTAATTGGAAGCGTCATACGTTAAGGCTAACAGATTCTTCGGACAATCTTCACCAAGAACACCAAGTGGCCGCGGTAGCCGAGTGGTATGGGTATCGGATCGCGGCTTGACTGGTCACGAGTTCGAGCCCCGTACCACTAAAGACCCGCCGTGTAGGGCGGCGATGCACGTTAAATCTGTCGAGAGCTGAAACGTCCTCGCGTTGGTGTGGTGTGGTAGTTAGGAGGTGCCAGCTCAGGTGTCATCCACGTCACTTGACCATGGTTCAAAATTACGTAGTCCGTCGCCAAAAGCCCTCGTGTAGCTGAACAGTGCGACGTTAATATTCATTCAATCAAACCAAGAACACCAAATGCAATCTCGTCAAAATTAATTCATCATCAGTATCAGGTATTAAAAAGATATCATTATAGTCTTCCGTGTGGTGACCGGAGTAGAATAATCCCAACGTAAGCTCATGCGTGTCGCAAAGGTGGTTAAAATGAGCAGAAGTGTCCAACCTCTCAGGGCTCCGGCAACTCTCAATTATGACAAGTGCACTTCTGCATCTTGTCATACACGACAACAACAACAACAATATATATAAGCCCAAAAAGTTAACTTCTACCGCGTTTTCACACTGATACACACACATTTTTTCTTTTGCTGGGCGTGGAGTTTCCTTAGAGGGATGCCGCGTGCCTAGCCAGTATTTTATTCAACCTTCATTGTTGCTGGAATAAACACCCAAATTATCAACATGGAAATCAAAATCACTTCGATATATCTACCATAATGAGGCCACAAACTTTTCAAAGAACCCCTGCGAAGACTGTAAGAGTGTCACCTCGTTCATTTGGATTCAGTATTGAAGAAATATTTGATATACAAAGCCCCATTCAAGACGAAAAGCCTCAGCAGAATTGTTAGACATCAAGAATAGATTGCTAAAATATTGTAATGTATTAGACGAACAATGTAAAATGATTTGTGAAGACTGCAACAAGGCATCTTAAAATGTAAACAGGGGTGACACGGCGATAACAAACCATTCTTTTTTATGTTTTTTCGTATAAATATCCGAATTTCTGATTCTATTTTAAATATTATTTTATGTTTTAATGTCAAATCTCTCTCTCACCAATAAAAGGATTCAATCATCTTCAAACGTGCTCATGCATCTGAGAGATGACGTGCGCCTATGGATGGAACTTTTTGAAGCGCGCCTTTCGGAGGGCTAAAGAAAGTGAAAATAACAGTTTTTCTTTTTTATAAAGTTTAAAAGCATTTGCAAATTTTTCTTCATATGAAAAAAAAAATAATAACAATAATAATTATATGCCCACAAGTCGGCGTTACGGTCACTAATTTTTCCTTGATTACATATAGCTACGATAAACAAAAATTAATATTTTCAATTGAAACTTTTATTAACAAAAGAATAGTAAAACCAAAAGCATCACTGATGAAGTAATGCATAAATTAAAAAAGGCCACATTTTTCATCATTTGGCAAACCACACTCAAAATATCTCCTCAAGTTTTGATTAATGAGTTTTCTACAAAAGCCTCGGTGGTAATTTTTCAGTCCAGTGAAGGTCCCACAATCATTCCAGGGCCTTACAAATGAATGTGGAGGGAGATTTCAAAGCAGAAGTAGATGAAGGTGACCCAAAATTGATTTTCTGGTGACAATTAGAAGGTAAAAATGAAAACGTTTTAGAGAGAAATCAGAGAGATATAGGAAGTTTACAGGGAGGCACAGTTTGAAGACAATAGATGCACTCATTGTTTTTATACACTGCACTTTATCCCCGGAATTTGGATCGGGAGAAAACACTGTTACAAATGTTGTGTAGTTAATGCTTAATTGTATCTTAAAAATGGGTAAGAAATTTATACCTGGATGTTTAATACATAAATAAATATTATTTTCTACGAGTCGTACGATGCAGCATTAGATTAGCACATTTGTTATCAAAATCTGTACTGATGGCAGTAAAATAGATATACGGGGCAGGCAGTGGAATTTGTATTCAAACACCTCGAGAGAAACACTCCATAAGACAATGTAACCCACATTTTTGTTCCGTTTTCGAAGCGAATTAATTGCAGCTGACATGAGACTAGAGAAAATAATGAGCGAAAGTAACTACGACGACCTCTGGATTCTAACTGACAGCCCATGCTATTGAAATTAAGTTACTACGTATAATATATAGTCGAAGTTTTCTAGCTAGAATAGAGAGTAGGAGAGGAGATAAAGCCAAAATCAGGTGAGATTGTTACTGACAGGTACCATATTTGAATTGTTGTGATTAAACACTTGTTAGGAAGAAGCTTTATAAAGTGACGATTGTTCACTGAGATTAAATTGATATTAGACTAAATCGGATGATAGATTAGATCCTATATAAAGTAGGGATCGAGTTTGATAGTCTCGTAATATTTCGTGTATTATCGTCGTTGTACCACTTTCGTGGTTAGTACCGAGACATTCTTTTACTGTTATTAATTGAATTTGTGTCGTTTCATTTTATGATCAATAACTAGATTGATTGGATCATGACGAGTGTTTCTTCCCGACCTCTTACATATCCAGGTGCCCAAGAGAGAGGTGAAAACCTCTCACATATATAATGCGATGAATTAAAATCTTAGTATACGAGTAATAAACGGCAGTTTTTAAAAAGGTAAATGAGTAAAAACACAAAATTATTTTAATTTCATTTAGACTAATATTGATCTTTTTAAGCTAACAAAATTACACTCGAGATAATGTTGTTTCTAGGTACATTCCCTATATAAACTGCAATGAGATAATATTTTACTAAATGAAGGAAGTTATTTTCAAACTTTCCCCATTATATCTAAGATTAGTCTTAGTTCTGAATAGAATACACTGTATTTTCCAATGTTTTATTGTGAGAAGTATTACGATTTATACAAAAGCATTCGAAAAATATTCCTTTAGATATTTATTTGCCTGTGTAATTTAACAAAGAGATAAACTTCATATTGTATTTGACGAGATGTCATGTGCCGTCGGCGGAAAGATTTAGTTGAAATGGCAAACTTCTGCCTATTAGTAAAAAGCAGGAATCAGACTAACGTTTAAGAACTGGTTCTTGGGTATAAAGTAGTGCCATTTTTTTTCTTAATAATTCGCTTTTTAAGGGTCACGTATACACCCTTAAGATATGTTGATGCTCTGCTGTAGAAACATTTTCTGCCTTACACAGAAGGTCATTCGCAATTTATGGAAACGATTTTGATAGTTAATTTTTATTTAAAAGTGTCGTATTTTTCGTGATGATTTAGTTATCTCTGATAACCATGATTGTTGACAATTGTTCTAGCCATGATAGTAAACTTTTTCTTAGTACAGTCATACCATTCTTACTCCATTCTTCTTGAACCACTTTCCAAAGTCCGTTCAGAGTTCTCCTAAGGCTCGTTCTATCAAACAGAAAGAAAAATCCGTTGAAGAAACGTCAGATGAATTGGTACAAAATCGCTTCCGTCACTTGAAGATACAATTTTAATTGATTTATTTTTTAGAAACACACATACACACATGGAAACATTTTTAAAAATTTAATTTCTCTTTGTATACATGAAGAAATTTTCAAAATGCACATGCATAATTTCCTGCTACTCATTGTAATCTAAAGCGCGCATCTTCCTGTGATGAATGAGTTCAAAATTGCTTTCGTCACTTGAAGATACAATTTCAATTGATTTATTTTTGGCATCATAAAGTTCAGTGAAAGTATTTGCAACGATGGTCGGTTAATCAACTGTTTGTAAACGTCACCATAACCAGATATGCACGATCGAAGCTGGTTTTAGAATTTTAAATTCCTTTCGGTATTGGTATCTATTTTTTTTAAAAAATGATTTTCCGATTCATTAGAAAGATGGATAACTGTATATATTTCATCCGCTGTCATAGAATCCGGTTCTTTTTGTCCGTCTTCATAATCTGTTAAATTATTGATAATTAGGGATTGCAATACCGGTATACCGAGATACAAAATACCGGTATTTTGTGAGCCATTTGTACAATTTTGAAATACTGGTACTCACAAATTTAAATACCGGTTTTTCGGTATTTACTAGAATTTTTTTTCTTAAAAGTGCCTCCACTACATGTACAGGGATCACCAACATCGCAAAATAATATACGTTTTTATTTTTGTGTTTCCCTAACGGGTGGAATTAATTAAACTGTGAATACAAAGGTGTATAGTACAGTCAAGAGAAGTGATAAAATATGTGAATCATCTAAAGAGGCGGGCCAAAACTATGCTATTACAGCTCAGAGCGATACTACATACGCTCAGGATTCGTAGATTGATATTCATATCTGTGAAAACAAGGTCGTAAATATGAAGAAAGGGCAAAATATTTTTATATTTTTGAAGAGAAAATTTCTTTAGCTGCGTTGGGCACTTTTGGTACTGGAAAGTCTTACGGGTTGGCGTCACCGACATGCTCATGACTAGCGCACGCGCAGTGTGTTGTGCGCCTTCGACATTTTTTGGATGGGTGAAATCTCGTGCGTTCGCGTCACCGACATGCTTATAGCAGCATATCTGTAGCTATGCAGCTGACGTATAGTGCTGTGTATATTTTATAAGTGAAATTGAATGGATTTAGTGAAAAGTTCAATGTGTATATACTGTGCATTGTTGAAATAGAGTTTTTGTTTGATTATTATTTGAATCGTTTAATTGAAGAATCATTGTGCAGTACAATAGCAGTACAACTAAATAAATATACTAATATTTTTAAGATAAAAAATAAATATCAGAAAATTATTTAAAATACTCGTATTTATTTTGTTGTTTGACAATTTTATATTATTTAAAATTATTTTAAATCTTCCTATTTATTCTGGCGTTTGAAAATTTTGTATTACTTATTTTCTAATATTTAACCTCTGCAATGCATCACGCAATCCGGATTAGTATTTCAAAGTAACTTAGACGTTTTCTTACTACCGTGGTAAGACAGACTTCTAGTTTTGTTCATATTTTTATCGTGGATTTTGAAATTAAAATTTTTTAAAATGTAATAATAATTCAAGATTAATGTGTTGAAGTTTAAAATGTGGTTATTAATGCAAAATTATAGTTTATTACCGTATATCATTAAAATATTTAATTTAAAATTATGAAAACGGCCCCGACTTTAATTTCATTAAATATTTTATTTTATTTAAAAATTTTATATTTCGAAATCATTATATCAAGTGGCACTATGTTGGAAAATAGTGATACGTAGAGAGAGATGAAAATCATGACATTATATAAGAATTTGGATGAAATTTCTAAGTGGACGATAACGAGCTACAAAATCGAGGAATCTTAATGTCCTCCTTAATACTGATGATGATGCTGTGCCAATTACTCCTCAGACATCATTCATACCACTCAATAACAATAAAGCCATAATAGCGAAATGAAAACATTTTCCACTTATTTTTGCTAAGGCAATGAATATTCACAAATCACAGGGAGGTACTTATGATGCTATTGTCTACGAATACGATCGCAAACATCCTAGAGAATTAGTATACGTAGCCTTAACAAAAGTAACGAGGATTCAAGGTTTATTTTTGGTTACTCAAGAAAATATTAGCAGCAGCTGGAAATTTTTGATTGGTAGAACAGGAATACCTCTAAATGCTTCAGAAACAAACATCATAAGAGATCAACAAGTCATCGAGAGGATCTAACGTTAGAATTGAAAAGGTTACAAAACAATACACTACAAACGGTCACTAAAACTTTTCTAGAATTCATCTCCAACAAGAAAGGATTATCGATATTTTCATTCAGCTGTCAAAGTTTGCATGCGCATGCAGCTGACCTAAAAATGATGCTATCGTAAAAAAGTCAAATGTTCTGCTTTTGTCAGAAGTTCGTATGAAAAACGTAGAACCTCTTGATATTCCGAATTTCAACTTTGTTGTAAGTTATAAAAGACCCGAAGTTTCAGCAGTAGGCGTAGCTATTTATCACAATACTCAAGATACGTCCCACTTCATTATTTCACATGTATACATACATACTAAATTCACTAGAAGCATTGGAGTTAATGTTTCTGATATAGGCGAAATATGCGTTGTTCGTAGCGATTCTGAGAATGGGCAATACATATTAATGGTTGCTATTTATATTTCGCCTGGAAAATCTATGAGGCGGATACAACAATTTTTATTCGAAAATTTGATTATTTATACAAAGGAAGGTTCTGAAATACTCGAAAAAAGATTTAGCGAAAAATATGATAATGTACCGATGATTTTAAGTGCAGACTTCAATATTAACTTTGCAGATGATAAAAATCTACCACTAATTGAATTTCTAAATGAAACACTTAATTTAAATATGTCCAATGATCGAAAACTCAGTACTACAAAATATAAAACGATGATCGATGTGGTTTTTACGTGATATTTAGATAAATCTGAATCCAACACATTTTCCTTTCTTACTTTAGTTATCATTGTATCATTTTTAGAACAAAATGAAATAATTGAAAGTACAAAAAGTCTAAGTATTGTTGAAATTAATGATGACAATGATGTAAACAATTAAAATACTGTTAAAAACCAAGTACATTGAAATTTAAGTAAATAAAAATACTATCCATAAATAATATGATTGTATATTAATTGTTATTTCAATTGAATTGTATTTATATTTTGTCATGATCTTGTACACAGAGAGAGAGAGAGAGAGCCCGTAAAATATTTGAATAATAAAACAACCATATAAACATGCATTTAATTGTTGCTCGGAGTGTCAATAGATGTGAAAACCAGATTGATGTTGATAATTTTAATTCAAATATTATGAAATTTCAAATTTTAATACTAAAAGTTTTAAGTTTTCACTTCTATCGGCAGTTTCTATAACTACCAATTTTTTTAAATTGGTGAGTTTGTTATTCAAACTGTATTTGCATATCATACTTTAGGGTTCAAAATATTTTTTATATTAATTATATATATATACTCATAAATAATAACCCATAATAATGAATGAGAATAACTTTAAAAAACATAAAAAATCAGTTGATAATACTTCGGTTTGGTTTCATTATTTACATGATGAAAAGAATACAGTGGCACAATGCAAAAATGCTCTAGTGTTATTAAAATGAATGGAGGAAGTACAAACGGGGACTCCCTACACATCTAAAAACGAAACATGATACAAAATTGTTAAAGAGTACGTAATTGATACGTAATTGTTCTAATTACGATGAAGATACAAATTTTAGCACACTTTCTAAGTCCAAGCCATCAGGGATTTTAGATTATTTTGAAAAAAGAGATAATTCGAATGAAGTTATTGCACAATATTATTTTCCATGCTTAATGACTGGGCAATTGATGCATTGTTTTTTTAAGATCACATTTCAAAAATTTGTACTTGTATCACAGACTGAATGGCGATATTTACACTTTTTTGTGATTTAAATAAATAAGATGCTCCTTTACTTTTTATGTGTGTGTTCGTTATATACTGTAATAATTTATAAGTTACAAATGATTTCTTGTGATATTTACTCTCTAAGAAAACTGGCAAATATAAAACAAAGAAACACCTGCGTTTTCATGCTTTTTCTAAAATTTCTAATACCGGTATTAAAAGATCGAATACCGGTATTAAGATCTAAAAAATACCGAATACTGGTATTGAACTTTTGGTCCGATATTCCAATCCCTATTGATAATGCCATTGCCATTGACAGTTTCATTTTCAATCAAGCGCATACTGCTAGCACGTTGAGAGAAAGCAATGGAACGAGCATTGTCGAGAGACAGTTTATAACAAATGTCTTGAAATGTATATATGTACATTGTGTGTATGATAGAAAACATTACAGAGGGGCCAATGCTTTTGGAAAAAAAATGGCACAAGAAAAAATTTGCATACCAAAAGGACCGCTTAAAAACGGGTTTTACTGTATTTGTTTACGGACCCGTCTCGTACATTTAGTAATATTTATGAAAATACATCCCTTTGTGTGTGTTTTATTTATTTTAAAAAGTACTTTTTTTATTAAATTTCACACTTTTTGAAAAACAATAGCTAAAGTAGCTTTTTATGAGAAATGACTAATAATGAATAGCAATTTTCAAAATAAAGAAAAATATAAGCAGTTATACACGGAGAATACAGGCAGCCAGGAGAAAGGAAAATTTTGTGCCAACTTTGTAAGCCTCCCTAGGATTTCTATGTTTCACTTCTATCATTAACTGAATTTCTCAAATTATATCGCTGAAATGTATGTCCTTAATGTTTGCGCACATACGAGATTTAATTAATATGTTTTGAGTTCGAGGAGGTCGTGTACCAACCTAATTAATTTTTGGCGTGTAAGTTGGCAAAGTTTCCCTAAATGTCGTTAATGTCCTTTAAATTTACTCTTCGTTGAATTGAATGACTTCAGTTAAGAAAACTTGAAGAAAAAAACCCGTTAAAGAATTAAAATTTGTAAATTTAAGAATTCAAAATGTCTGTCTAGACATCGAGGAAATTTATCTAGATGTTAGTGTATTCATTATTAATAAAAAATATAACCAAAGCTCTACAAAATACTCGTATTAAGCCATGCTTTATGAAGAATGAGAGTAAACTGAAAATGCAAAAAAAATTTTGACAATGAACATCATGAAATATTTAAATCTAGCACTTTGTCCGGAACTAGGAACAGGTACATTATAAAAAATAAATTAATTAAAAACTTGGGGTTTTGTGGCCAAATAAACTATAAAAAGGGGCCCATGAGTCAAAACCTCTGATCTACAGATTAGAAAGGTAGTATGAGCACACGAATGGCGTTCAAGCCTTAACCGTAACATATGCACAGTGTTTGCAGAGCGAAGTGCGTCTAGCGAAAATAACGTTGCTATGAAACTGTACCCATGCTGTTTTATGTAATTTTTATCTCAAATAATAAATTAAAATTACAGATAGATTTTTTAAAAGTGTCTACAGATCGATTGTATAGTACAAAGTCCCTTGTCAGCTTAATGCAAAGGTTACAAAGGTAATGCGGTGGAAATATAGAGATCTGCCGTTGATAACCCAAGTTAACTATTTTTACAGGGCAAAATTTAAATGTTAAGTCAACTCCTTTATAAACCATTGTTGTCTTTTAGTGTATTATTACTGTGTATTCTCCTCCTCTACTTGATTGAGGCGGAGATCTCACTGATCGTTGAGGTTCCCGCAGGGATCCGAACACACTACGGATTGAGACGCCAATTAGTCAGAACTGAAATAAGGACCAAGAGATCTTCATAATAGTTCACTTTTATTGGTCTAACGTTGAACCCGATTACGTGATATATAGACGAGACAATAATCTAGTAAGCAATAACTTATCTTTAAAGAGTATCAACCGCTCTGAGAGATATATATTATCTACTACAGTGATTCCCAAAGTAGTCTATATCGACTCCCGGGGTCTATGACGACCTGCAAGAATCCACGCAAGCGAAAAAATAATATTTGGGGGCCATGAGGTGTAAATGCGGGTCTATGATAGTGACTATCATTAAACCAGGCCATGAATAATTTTTTTAAAAAAAAATTAATCGAGTGGAAAGAAGATTTTACCAATTTAACTGGTTTATTTACTAAATTTAGTGAGGTTAGTTTGCAGTTACAAGGTGACAGCATAAATTTTACTAAGAGAAGGACCATTTTAGTATTCTTTCCAGAATTAAGCTAAAGAAGTATAATATTGGTTCTCAATTTGCCACAGACAATCTATCAGGACGTTCGACATTTAAATGCTCTTTATTCAGATTTTGAAACGCGGTTTGAGAATGCTTTGACAATAGTTAATACCACAGTAGACAATGAATTCACATCTAACTGTTGTTCTTTTGTGAAATTACTTCCACTCAGGTATCTCTGATTTATTTATATATAAATACGAAAATAACGATCACGGATACTGCACACAGCAAGTCTGACCAAAAGCACACAGCGGCCGGTCAGCCAGTGACCCCCGTAATAGGAATGCGTGGGAGTGAAGCGGGAAAAACGCGCGTGGGCGAGTCACACAGATATCTTTCCGCCAGAAAAAAATAGTTCACTCGCTTCACCCCAGCAGTAACATTGAAAAAAAAAATGTTATATTACAATAGAAACTGATCAGAATAGGTAAAGTAAAGCAAAGTTTAGAAACGGATGTCACACACAAAGCACTTTTGGTTTTAACTACTGAGAGGGCATTTCAGTGATTTGTTCAATCTCAAAATCAAAAAAAAAAAAGAAGTAAAGAAGATTAAAGATTAAGACTAGATTGATATTAAATGTTGAAAATTTGTCATTGAAGCACCATATTGATCCCTATCGGTAAAAACATTTGTTTGTTGTTCAGTTATTTTATGTAGCAGTCAGTGGCGTTACGGAGACTATTAGGGCCCCCGTGCAAAGTAACAGGTTTTGACCCCCAAGCCGGATCTTAATTGAGTGCGTACTTAGCATCAGTCTAGCTTTGCCCCTTACATTAAGCCACTGGTAACAGTTATTTTATGTATTAATTAGATTTTAATTTAATTAATTAACATTTGCTTCTTAAGTTTTAAACTCTGTACTTCACTACAGTTAGAAATTGAATTTTTTTAATTTCTAACTGTAGTGAAGTTTTTTTAAAGTAAATAGTAGCACCAGTTATTAAAAACACATTTAAGTTGATAAATTTGCAAAAATTCAATATTAGGTAAGAAGGGAAACTGAAAAACATGGTGAAGGGTCTATGAGGCAAAAAACTTTGGGAACCTCTGATCTATAAATAAATTTCTTTATGAAAGATAAAGCTTCTAATATTATTAAATGACTGAACAATAATTCCAGACTTTATTTCAGGAAAAAGTGACTGAAATTCAGGCGTACTAGTGGGTATATTGTCCACATAATCTCCACTTTATCTCACTGACTATTTACATTCTATTTAGATGTTTGTTTTCGAAGGGGTGTTGTTCTATCTCAAAGCGACCATTTGTTTGGATGGAAAAACCCGAGTAAGAGAGAAGAAACCTTGCGGATAGCCCATTATTACAAGTATATATTTGCGCTTTTTTATTAGATTTCTCGAAGGTACTTCTTATTATATCATGGACACGTTAAAAATAAATAAATAAATAAAACAAATATTACTGCAGCGTCAAAAAAAGGTTTGCTATAAAAACATTTCATATTAAAGCAGATATCGTCACTGCTATATTACAAATGTAAAATGAGCGGATGGTTTCAATATCTGTACAGTGCCAAAGTGAAGCGCATTTTGAATTCAGTGCAATGTGTCTGGTGGTACTCTAATGCCATGTGATTTTCTAATTTGCCAATTGCACATCTTATAGGATCTTTAAGCTACGGTTCTTAAATTTTCGACCGCCGCGGTTTCCCTTTATGTATCAGACCAGCGTTTCTCAAACTGTTGGGCACACGTGTACTTAGCACTGTAATGACGACCAAGTACTTTATTTCCTATTCCTCTGCTTGCCGCAATTCTAAGCCTAACCGTTCGTTGATTCGGCAAGCTTGAAGTCTAAAAGGCGAATCTGGGATTTATGGAATTTTTCATAATAATAATAAAATAAAAATAAATAAGGAACATAAGTTATATGCTCTTTTTTAAATTATTTATAATTTTCGACTACGCGTTTCATTTTCCCGTCCACGTATTGGTTTTTAGAATTCGTGTAGTTTTATTCAATTTTGCCCATAGGATTACAATAGTACGTTAGTATCCTATTATGTTTATGGGGAATCTGAGCTAGAAAATAAAAATAAATAATGCAGAAATAGGTTTTTGCTTAAATTGTAAAGCTCTTTTAGAAGACAAAAGAACTTAAGCTAAAGCATTTGAGAATTCTTTTACAGTGTCCCATATTCCAAGACAGACAAACCCTTTAGTAAATAATTGCTCGAACCATGGTTCATTATATAAAAAAAGAACTAAAAGAAATAAAGCTGTGAATCAGAAGAATATATATAGTCTTGTGTATCAGGAAAAAAAAAATTAGGAAACTACATCGACTGAGATAAATGGAATCCTTACTCAGTTGCTTCGTTACGGCGTTATAGATTTTAAGTAAGTGATTTTTGTTTATTTTTGTAATATATTGGACTCATTTTAAGGAGATAAACTGGTTACAAAATTGGGTTTCCTCTTCTTTAAAAGAAACTTGTTTTTACTTACAGAAAATTAAGTACATAAGGAAGAGTGGAGGATACTTAATATATACCATTGATATAAAAATTGTGTACGATAAATATCTGAGATGTAAGGCCGATAATAAATTGCTAAAAGTATGATAAATATCAAAATTTACTTAAAACAAATTACCTTCAATCTAAAGAAAATTAGAATTGCTTTTTCTTGTAAAAAAAAATCCATAAATTTATATTTAGAATTATATTTGCATGAACTTAAACCAGTGCTTCTCATACTTTCTATACTTGCGACCCAATTTTTAATCATAATTTTCATCCCCGCCCTCCTCCATACAATGTATTGAATTCAATAATAATATACTTTAACGTACAGCTACAATAATTATAAACCATACAAATGATAAGTATTCAATTTTGTACACTATTTTATGACATGCCCATATATGTAATGATTAAACTTCTGCTTAACTTAGTACTGTTAAATTAATTATGAAATATAATGTGCAATAGAGTAATACATTTATAAGTGTATTTTTTCAGTGTAAATGTGTATTTTATTTGTTTATTATGTCAGAATGTATTTTGTTTTGCTTCCATTCAGTAAATTAATAGCTTTTTTAAATCTTTTGTTTTCGACTTTTTGATACACTCACGCCCCCTAGGGGAGATCACCCCACAGTATGAGAGACGCTGATTTAAGCTATAATTTCCCAGAGAGCTGCAGTGGCTGCGATGGACTAGAGGTCAAGATTATGAACTCGTGGCTGGCGTGTTGTGAGATCGAGCCCGCTGATGATCCGCCGTGTAGAGGTGGCCGATTCACGTTAAAACTGCCTATGTTAAAACATCCTGCCATTGATGTGGTGTGGAAGTTAGGATAGGGGTTTCTAGAGCTCAAGTGTCGTCTTCTTCATTTGACTATGGTTCGAAATTCCAAGGTCCATCACCAATAGCCCTCGTGCAGAATTTAGTATGACGTAAATATATATAAATCTCATTCTTCCAAAGTATAATCGGGAAAAGCTAATTGGTCGGTATTCTATTATGCAAAATATATCACGAAATTTATAAATAAACATTTGAATAGAATCCCTTTAGATATTTATTGGCGGCTATTATTCAACAGAGGAAGAAAGATCAAAGTGTATTGAATGAGATGCCATGCGCTGTTGACGGTAAAATGTTGCTGAAAGGACAAAACATCACACTTTAGTAAGGAGCATGAAAATGACAAACATTTAAAAATGGGTCGGTGGTTAAAACTTGTTATCGGTTTGTTCTGAATGTTTTAGTAGACATAAAGAAAGTTTGTTATAAAATGTTTTGAATCTGTAAATAAACTCTGAAAAATTTTAATCCCATCGTCTGTTACTAAAATACTGGTTACATATTTCGTCATGATAGAATGTAGCTTTTTTAAAAGTATTTTAGAGTTTTTTAATGTACTTTTCTTATAGCCAAAGTGGGTGTATCGGTTTATATTGCTGATCCATTACACCGTCAAAGTAGTATAAAACTTTTCTTTTTGAAGTTATACTTCTTATTGCGCGTTTCGTAAAAAGGATGAGGGTAAATTTTTACGATGCGCACGCTCACCGTTGTCTAATATTTTAACATGTCACTTTTTTGGTGCGAGGGGACTGATATTTGAGGGATAGTAAAAACTATTGTTTTTAACCATATCTGTTGGGACGCGCGCACCCCCTCCTCCGGTGCATTTCCCCCTCTACAGTGTTTTGGCAAATATCTCGACACCAGAGCCTGACAGCCCATTCGGATCTGGCTCATTCGTTCCCTATCTGTATGCTCTTCCAGTTAGTATAATTTCATGCTCATACGGCTATTTGTTCCATAGTTTTTAATTGTCTTAAACTTAAAATTTGTTTAAATTCACAATATCTTGGCTCCTGTTTGAGTCTTGGAATTGAGATTTGAACCAACTGTTCCACTTGTCGAGACCCATCCAGTCATCTACATCATTCCCATTGTGTAAGCATGGGAAGGGCTTAAGCACTAAAATATCATGCTCCCATGTTAATCCTATGAGGAGTGGAAAAAATTTCACCCCCTAAGGAATTGAGCTTGGGACTTAATTTTTGGAGGACCGCTATATTTTTGTATTAGAGAGAGCTTTACGTGGAATGTGTCCCCTCCTGTGTTCCCCCCTACAGGGCTTCCCAAGTAATAACTCGAATCCTTTGCCACCTTGGTCGACCGCACCGGCTGGATTCGATTGTCCTCCCTATGAGCATCCAAAATATATTTTTTCAGGATTATAGCCCCATTTTTATTTACCTATATTTAACATTTTAAAATTATTTTGAAGTTTTAAATTTTTTAAAATCCCACATGGCTCCGAGGATTGATCTTCGTTAATGAAACTCGGACCATAGGCTCTCCTCGTTGAGCTCTTTCATGTGTTATAATTCGTTTGTTAATAGTGGGCCTAGGGGAGCATTTTTACTAAAATTAGAGAATCCCCATGTTATTCCTGTGGGGTTCAATCTTTTGATGATGTCACGATATCACAGAGATAGAAGGATGAAACTTTGGGATCACCTACCACTCTGTGTATCGTTGGGATGTACGTGACCATTGACGTCACAGTTGTTACCCCCCCCGAGGGAGTTAGTTTCGTTTTCCTTACCCGAGCTAGCGCCACCCCATTTGCAACTACAGACTCCGGACCAGTTTGAATGGATTTCTCTTGTGTTTCCTCACAACCAGGTTGAGTTTTGAGTTGCTGGGTGCCCTGCTTCTATTTTATTTCATTGTTTAAGCGTTTTAATTATTTAAAAATGATTATAACTCGGGGGCACTTCAGCCGAATGTCTTAATTTTCGCAGGAACGATTCTTCCCGCCGAGATATTCAATATGATCTCTCAGGTATCACATTCGGTTCACCTCATCTCCAGATACAGTCTGCCGACCCCCCACCTATGTTATTGGTCCTATTGACCCTGTGCGGGGGTGTTTAAATTTATTTAAATCGTGATTATCTCGGGTTTGACTGGTCCGATTGACTTAACGTTGGTATCGTTTAAATCTGTTCGTGATCGGCTTTCGTCCTTGGGCCAGTTTGCCCTGCTCAAGATTTTTAGAAAGATTTTAATCTTATTACACCAAAGAAGTATAACTTCTTACGTGCGTACATAAGTACACACACGTACTTTTTTTCTAATATTATGTATCTGACTCTGTATTTTATTAAATGTCGAGTATTTCGATGTACAAAGCGCCTCTTTTGTTCCAAACTAAATTTTTATTCTTAAACACTAATTATTTTTCAATTCCTACTATTAGAGTTCACACTCTTCCTGTATATATATATACAGGGTGTCCAGCCTTAAAGTGACCCAATAGCTAATTCCCGAACCGTTCGGTTTTGACATGCACTTCCAATTCGAAAAATGTTTTAAAAAAGGTAAAGAATGTTTTTACGTGCTTTTTTTCGAACCAAATATCCCATTTACAAAAAATTATAAAAATTAAATTTTTATACGGTCTCTAGGTCCTGTCAGTTATATTTAGGAAAAGATGCAGTACGCAAAAACAAAGTAAACGCAAAAAGCTTCATTTTATTATGATAAAAACTGATCGAGTTATGCTTACATAAAGTTGAAGCATCTGAATTGCTCAGAAAAGGGGGTCGTATACAAATAGATTTTAGAGAACAGTAATTCGCTATCTACAGAAAGTTCAAAAGAAAAACATCATAGTAATATTAAAACATCGTAGTAAACATCATAGATTGATAATTTGTATTGCTATTTGGCAAACAATAAAAGTTAAATTAAGGCTACACAGTACCCTAAAAATTTAATTTTTACCATTTTTTTCTTCTGCTTTTTTGCATTTTTGCATTTTTTTGGTGGTGTATGTCATTGAGAAGCTTGCCACAAAATTTCTGATCTGTTAGCAAACTAGTGTTTAAGATATTTGAAGTTTTATGAACTATGGTTTTGGTTCCGGTTTTATTTTAAAGCATTTTTCCACTCTTGAATTAAATTAATTAAAACTATTTTTTAGCTTTTAGTTTGAAATGGTTATTAATTCCAATTTTCATTACTAAAATCATTTCTGCTTGATTATGTTTTGAGTTTTTTGAATTCTAATAATTAATTAAAATTAATTTCATGGCCAATTTTTGCATTGAAAATAGTTTATATAACTTAAAAGTTTTATTATTAATTTTTCCTGTAGAGAAAAATGCCATGGGGCAAATGCGTTTTCAGGTTTCTGTGGGAAACAATATTTCGAAGAAATGGAATACTACATAAATGATGTATCTAAAAATCAGTCCTCAGCTGATTCTGCAATTAGACTTCCGAATACAAGTATTCTGAATTCAAATGTTGCAGATATAACTGAATATTTCCTTGATGTACCAGACTACATTATACTAAACATATTGTAGTACTATATTTTAGTACTTTAAAGTCGTACGACAAGAGCTAAAACTTCCTAAACTGCCCCAATTTAAAACTGAAAAAAATAAAATTTTATGAGCAAATCTGTCTATTTTCAGCTTAAGTTAGCATCATTATTATTTTATACATAATTGCTTATGTTACAAAACTTTTAAGAAAATATTGGGTTAAGATAAAGCTGAATATACTGATATCCTAACAAATGCTATCAATATTATGCAAAAATATATTATGAATTAAAAATATAATTTTTTAGTCATATTTAATAAAAAAATAGTGCCTTAAAGCAGAACATACATTTTAAAATATCATATTAAAAATTAGAGCTTTACGGGCCTTGCTAATATCCCGCACACTACTTTCAGGATGAGCCAGGGCATATCCTAGAACATCCTCTGCGGGTATCCGCTGAAGGTGTGGCACGACATAAAAGAATACGTCTATGACAACTCCCAGTTTTATACAAGTGTTGAACAGCACTGGCAGTTGTACAATAAGATGGATGTCTTCGACTGGGAAATTCAATGGCATAAAGTCTTGCCGTCTCTCTCTTATTTCGATTACACTACCCATACAACAGTACCATTTCGCAGTATTCTTGATTTGTATACATCTCGTTCTCCCGTACTAGAATTCGTAATATTAGAATACGACTGTATGCAATTTCAAACGACTACACAACAGATTTATAATGCTCGCCATGATCAGTACCACAGCAAATCAGTCTGAAGCCGCAGCAAATAAACCTATTTTTTTTTGGAACTTCTTTTGAAATGTTTTCTTAGTCCAAAATATTTTATTTTGGCTATGTTTTACATGTACACATAATAAATTTTATTTCTTAAGTAATGGTAGTCAATTATTGTAATATAACTTTAATTTTTTATTGTAATATTAATTAAGTAGTCAATTATTGTAATATTAACTTTAAATTTAAAAACGATTTACATAAGAGTGACGTGCAAGACCGAAAGTTTACTGGCGAAGTTCCAATTAATTTCACTTTGGAGATGGCCCCTTACTAGCTTCTTGAAAATGGCCTAGAAATGCATGAAATGTATGATTTTCAAAGTTCCATAACTCGGCCAATTTTTATCGTAATAAAATGAAACTTTTTGTGTTTACTTTGTTTTTGTGTACTGCATAATTTCCTAAATATAAGTGATAGGACCTGGGGGCCGTATAAAAATTTAATTTTTGTAATTTTTTTTTAAAATGGGTTTTTTGGTTCGAAAAGGACGTAAAAACAATTTTTACCTTTTTTAAAATATTTTTCAAATTGGAAGTGCATGTCTAAACTGAACGGTTCGGGAATTAGCTGTTGAGTCACTTTAAGGCTGGACACCTTGTATATATATAGTCTAAATTCTCTACAAATGAGAGATAAACATTCAACAAGCAAAACTGAAAAGAATTGAGATTGCAAGATAACCAGATATTGAAGTATATATATATATATATATATATATATATATATAATCTTGTTCAATCGTTAATAAAATACTTCCAATTCATCCACTTAAGTTCAAATACATATTTTAAACTTGTAGTGGATAACACGTGATGTTAATAGAGTTTTTATATATTAATTCATTAGTTCTATTGAATTAATGAATAAAAGTAAGAAACAAAAATAATAGTTCAACACCAAAAATCAGAAGGAAAATTGCTCGTTGTGTCCCAGTAGTGCAATGGATAGAGCGGTGGACTTCTCATCCAAAGGTCGTGAGTTCGAGTCCCACCTGGAATGGCTTAATTTCCCAGGATGTGATTTATTTTTACTATACTATTTTATTGGAATAATTAAATTTAATAAATGAATAAATAGTAACAAATTTTTTTTTAATCCTTTTGACCAGTGATACTCAAATTGCGTCCCGACCATGGGCCATTGAACTAAGAAATTCAATTATTTTAGAACAACGTAATAAAATTTTAGCAGGAAATTCTGTCAATGAAGCAATCAAATCTATCAGTTTGTGATAACCCCCTACCTGGGGAAACCATCTCTTCATCTACTCGACCTAGATTTGTGGGAGGTAATGATTGATGATCCAAGCTAGCCATAGTAAAACCAACTTATTATTATCAATTCAAATATTCAAAGACATTCTTACGCTAGGAAAGAAATCAGGAGTGATAAATCGTAACCCAAAATCCTATATGAATAAGCGCCTGGAATCCTAACAGCTTAATTATAAGTAAAGTTATCCTATGAATCCCATCTTCCTTAATTTCTTTGACTCGCTAAAGCCCGTTCTATAATTACGCGTCTAAGTTCAGACCCTTAGCATAAGCTCACGGCGTTCAGCAACTCAGCTTCCTTTCCTCTTTCTTCCTTTCGATTACTAAACCTCCACTATATATCTACTAACTAATCTGCATATCAGAGTTTCTTCTTGAGAGAGTTGGCTGTGAAATAACTCAATTGATGGCCCCAAAGATTCCCCAAGAGGATTAGTTGAAAGACTCCGTAAAGCCATGTCACAAGTTTTGCTTTGTTAAACGAATGTAAACAAGAGGCTTATTCATGGAAGAAAGGAAATCGAAACTAGCCCATTAATTAATAAAAATGCATTAAAATAAATATCTTTTGTGTGCGTTTGATGTTAATATATAGTAATAAAATAAAACCCTAAAATAAGAGTTTAAATGTTTTAATCAATTTTGCTTTGTCCAATGTTACTTTGAACTTCAGTTTTTTCTCCATTATCATCACGTTGCAGCCCGCGTGAATGTGAATGTGGCCCGGCGGGAAAAAAGGTTGAGTACCCCTGCTTTCGACGAAGAAGAAATGAGACGCATTTGGAAGTAAGGTATTGAAGTTTACGAATTAAATATAATAGAGGAAGAAGACTCGAATTCTTATAAACCTGTCACAGCATAAGTAATAAATCTTTTGTTCAGCGGTTCCTAAACTGGGGGCCACGGACCCCGGGGGATCCTTTCTAGGGGGTCCACATAGTTCTCTAATCTAATGTGAAGATTTATCTCTTTTACAGACTCTGAAGGACCTCGTGGAAAATTTGAGTAACCCTAGACTGGAATGCTAAACTGTCCCTAATAAAAATATTTACTAGAACATTTATTTTGAACAAGAATATTAATTTAGTTTTTTCATTGTTTGCAATCACATAGCCAATACTGAAACTCAATATTGTCAAAAAATATATTGTATAAAAATACTCGGAATGGGCAAGATCGACTCAACCTTTCATCCCTTCAGTGAGTCGATAAAGGAATACCAAGCTCGCTTGGAGGTTAAACGCTGAGGGTTTTTGCTGCTGACTGACCACATGATCGGGACTTATGCTTATGCCTCTCAGGGCCCAACGGTCACGTATACTGAGATGGAAACAGTAGGCCTTAACCCTCATGGGCTGTTGCGCCACTGAATTTTGCTAAGTTTATATACTAGAACAGGGATGGCGAATCTTTATGGATCAACGGACCATTTTGTCTAAAGAAGTGTTTAATGAGATATAGACGTGCCGTGAAATAAATTTCACTTGTGATTATTTGGAAAAAAATAAAACTAAGTACTAACAATTCAAAACTCTATTACGAAAAAATACCTTTGGTACTGTATAGTTATAATTGTTTTAGTTATACATGTAATTCAAATTATAAAGTAACATTAGTGTGACTTCTAATGTTACAGATTATTAGATGGCAAATTACTTATATTAGGTTTGTAAGATGTTACTGTTAGTAAAATGCATGCCGAATTGCAGTTATCTGCCAAACGGTTTCTAAGCAATCAATTAGTTTTGCTGTAGTGCACTTTTTTGACAAGAGGATTTGTGATTCATTTCAAAATACCGTTTTACCAACGATGTTCTACATACCACTGTCCCAGCACATAAAACATACACCGCTTTTTCACCTTTACTAAAAATGCCATATTTCTAGATTCACCATATTTGAAATTTACTACACTTACTATCTTGCACTTTTTGTTCTTTTGCTGAACTAGCCATGTTAAATAACAGTTGAAAATCATAAAAATAACACAAACTTTAAAATACAGTTGTGTCTCCAAAATTAACTATAGTATGCGTAGAAAAATTTTGCATCATAAGCAATTGTAGCCTACGACGTAACTAAGGAAAGACAATAGCAAACGAGTATGTTCCTGCCACCCAGCGACCTATCACTCGAGTTTGTTCGTAATACTTCATAGTGAACTTTATTATTTTGAAAGGAAATACAAAACATTTTGATCACTGACGTGCCCAAAATATTGACTTACGTGCCATTAGTTCGCCATCCCTGCACTAAAAACACAGGTGCAAAGATTAAGAACTGAATTCACACAGTACGCCAATGAAATAGCGATTACATCCATCTCAATTTCTAGGTCTTAGGACTATTGAGGAACCTTCAGTACATCCGATTACCCTAAAATCATGATTTTTCAAAAAAATTGATAAATATTTATTATTTTATTTTATAGACCATCTTGTTAGCTTAATAAAAATAGCAAGCTTTTTATTTTCCATTCACTAGAACAAAAACTACAGGTGTTTTAATGAAAGAAGATGCCATAACTTTACACAAGATGGCAAGAGTTAAAATGCGTTTGACTCAAAATGTGCTTTTTTCGAAAAACTCAAACGGGGACAATGATTGCTCCAAAAGTTTTGAAAATACTCCGCTGAAATTTTTTTGTGAATGTTTTGTATAACAGTAGAAGTATTTTGAAATTCAGATTTATCAATCACTGTTTTATTTCAAAATTTACTGTCCTTTATGTGAATATAATCCCTGTTTTTTTAAGCAATTTCATATAGTCACTAAGATAGAGTGCTCCAGTTTTTGTAAAAATTAAAATATCTATTATCCTGAAGGTAATTTCAAACATGAATAACAAAGTAACACATTAAAATTGAAAAATTGAAAATTTGTACAAAACATTTTTGTACAGAGAGGGCCCCGTTTATGTACACTGCTGGCCACCGTAAATGTAACACCCTGAAGGAAGCATACAAATAACATGAAATTTACAACATGCATTAGAGACGGTGAGATATGCAAATGATTAGAATTTCAGAGCAGACACACATCACGCGCGCCTGTGGCGCCACCTCAAAGCACTATTTAAGGCTTGGAGATTTCGACGATTTCAAGTTCGGCAATTGTGTTTTTATTGTGGTTTTTCAAAAATCGATCAGTTATGTCTCGTAGAAAACAGCGATCAGCTTTTGATCAAGTATCCCAGTTCGACAGAGGAATGATATTGGCCTACCGAGATTGTGGATTATCTTTCAGGAAAATCGGTAGTCGTGTTGGACGAAACCAAACAATTGTAATGAGGATATGTGACCGTTGGATGCAGGAGGGTACGACGGACCGACGTAGTCGATCGCATCCACTTCAGTGCACCATTTCACTTGAGGACAGGCAAATTGTGCGCATGGCAGTGATGGATCTTTCAGTCACATCACGAACCATAGCAAAGCACATTGAGTCGGTAACGCATCATTCAGTGTCTGCGCGTACCATTCTACGCCGTTTACAGCAGAGTGGTCTGTCCACAAGACGTCCATTGCTTGGTCTACCCTTGACGCAGAACCACAGACGTCTTTTCCACCAATGGTGCGTTGAAAGAAGGATGTGGGTGGCAGAATGGAATG
>BMAV01021929.1:143901-164952 GCA_019973955.1 Trichonephila inaurata madagascariensis
CAAAGAAATGCTCTTTGCAAAAACTTTGACAACCGACACTAAATGCGAATCCATATAAAGGAATATTTCATAAAAAAATCAATACCCTTATCAAACATAATATGAGTAGCAACAGATGGAGCACCTGCTATGGTCGGGCGCTATCGTGAATTTATATACCATTTAAAACAAAATGCAATATGTTAGCCATACACTGCGTCATCCATCGATAGTCTAGAAATCTGAATGGCAGATTACATGAGTCTCTTCAATTTGTCATAAATACGATAAACCGAATCCGAAGCAAAGCGTTGAATACACGTTTATTTGCGCAGTTATGTGAAGAAAATGACAAGCATTTTTTTTTTTTTCATCAATTACTCCTTCACACGGAAGTCCGCTGGCTGTCGAAAGGCTTGTGTTTGACAAGATGTTTTGCACTATTTGAGACTGTTCTAGAGTTTTTGGATTCTTAAGATACAATTTTAAGAGGAAATTTAATTCAGAGGAAAACAGACATTGCCTACTTAACAGACTTGTTTAGTAAAGAAATAGATTGAACATTACTAATCGAAAAGATTTGAGACTGAACTTGACTAAATTGATGCCAAATGTTTATAAAAATTGTTATTATAGCATCAAGTTCATCCATCCCATTAAAAGCATTTATTTTTTGCTGAGTCATTTTTTGTAACAAATTGATTTAAAATTTTAGTTTAATTATTTGATTTAAATTTACTTAAGAGTGTGATTTTAACTTAATTGTAATTTTAACTTAATTGTGATTTTTATTTAACTGTGATTTTTTTATTTAATTAATTAATTGCGATTTTTATTTAAATAATTAATTGCGATTTAATTAATTGTGATTTTAATGTAATTAATTTATTGTGATTTTTATTTAAATAACTAATTGCGATTTAATTAATTGTGATTTTAATATAATTAATTAATTGTGATTTTTATTTAAATAATTAATTGCCATTTAATTAATTGTAATTTTAATTTAATTAATTAATTGTGATTATTAATTAAATAATTAATTGTGATTTTTATTTAAATAATTGTGATTTTTATTTAATTAATTAATTGTGATAGACACACATGAAAAAAATAAACATGAGTTTTCTATGATGAATTTGCAAAATTTCAATATTAAGTAAGCAGGGGGTCTACCCCAAACCTGAAAACATAACAAGGGGTCTATGAGACAAAAAGGTTTGGGAAACTATGCTCTCGCACCATCTGGTGAGGAGCTATAACAAAGAGAATAGCACAAAAACCTTCTCCACAAAAAGAATACATATACATGCCAATTTTGATAGTGATCGGTTGAACAGGGCTGGAGTGTCCCAGTCCCATTTTATCCATGTACCGGTACCTATCCACTATATGGGGAATGACGATCACTGCGCTAGAAGAATACCTATATATATATATTATTGTTGTGATTCCTCGTTAACCCGTTCAGGACCAAGATCACATGTATGTGATCACGCGTTTCTCCCTCCAGGGTCATGATATCATATATGTGACTGCGCTTTCCCTGCTCTGAAGCACATGATCACACGTTTTTAAATTAACGTTGACCGAACGTTTTAATATTATTTTTTACAAAGCACTAGATAACGATTCAAGCCAGTTCTTTTTAATAAGGTTTCACGAAACTTTGACCTTCAATATGTGATTTCGGCTCCGGGTTCTATTTTTTTTTTATTTTAATCAGATCCGGGATATATACAGTAGACCACAAAAGTGTTCGTTCACTTGCAATTTCCAATAAAATTTAAATTTTTTGACTAATAAAAAATAATATATAGGAATTGTAATTTTGTTATGATATCTGCAACTTATTCTTAATGGAATGACATAATTAATTAAAAAAAAATACTACAGCTATATTACATTAAAAAATTAATACCCAAAAAGCTACTAAGAAATTACGCCTCAAAAGTCTTCGTACACTTAACAAAAATCACAACATAGCTTTAAATATTGTATTTCTTTCTTAGTTTAGTACTTAGTAGAATATCTTTTAGTGTCCACTACAACTTTTAAACGTCTTGGTATAGATTTGAACTGTTTTTCGTAAATTCTTAACCGATTTTCCTCCATGGTTCTGTGATCATTGTTTTTCCTTCCCATTATTCGTTTATGTGTCATGTTTTCTTTTTTTTTAAATCAAAATTTCACCAGATATGTTCTACTGGACTAAATAAAGTGACTGAGAGGTTTTTTCAGATTTTGTAGACAGTTATAGAGGTACCGGGGGTGTACATTGAGAATAAAGCGCTTGGCGTCATTATCCTGTTAAAAAATGAAGTAGTCTCCAATACCCAAATTTTGGGCGGATAATTTGAAATTTCTCTTTAAAATGTTCAAATAGAGCTCATGCTTCATAATACTATGAAAAATTACCAAATTGCCTAATTTTGAAGCGAGTTTTCACCCCCACGCAGGAACACTTCCACCTCCATGGTTCATTGATCCAACTAGATTCTTGAGATTAAGTATCAAAAAATTCAAAATTGCCAGCAAATTAATTGGGATGACACAAAATTCGGTTCCGATGGGGACATAATAGCTTGTAAATGATAAAATGAGGAATTTTATCCCATGAATTTATGTGGAACAAAAACTCCTCCATCTCCATGCTTCAGCATGGAGGTGGATGTGTTCTTGCGTGGGGGTGTAAATCGGCATCAGGATTAGGTAATTTGGTATTTTTTTATGGTATGGTAGAATCATGAGCTCTATTTAAATATTTTAAAAGGAAATTTCAAATTATCCGCCCAAAATATGAATATTGGAGACGACTTCATTTTTTAACAGAATAATGACGCCAAGCGCACTGCTCTCAATGTACGCCATTGGTGCCTCTATAACTGTCCCCAAAATCTGAAAACACTTCTCAGTCTCTTTATTTAGTCCAGTAGAACATATTTGGTGAAACTTTGATTTAACAAAAAAGAAAACATGACATATAAACAAATAATGGAAGTAAAAACAAGGGCTAAGGAAGGATGGAGGAAAATCAATGCAGAATTTACAAAAAACTTATTACATCTATACCAAGACATTTAAAAGTTGTTGTAGACACTAAAAGATATCCTACTAAGTACCAAATTAAGAAATAAATGCAATATTTAAAGCTATGTTGATATTTTTCTTAAGTGTACAAAGACTTTGGTGGCGTAATTTTTTAGTAGCTTTTTGATTATTAATTTTTAAAAATAATAGTTTTACTATTCTTAAAATTGATTATGTCATTACATTAAGAACAAGTTGTAGATATCATAAAAAAATTACAATTCCGATATAATGATTTTTACTAGTCCAAAACATTAAATTGTGCATTGGAAATTGAAAGTGTACTTGCCCTTTTGTGGTCCACTGTATAAATGTAAACAACGGCACATCTTCAGATTCTTCGAGAGAATCGGGCATTTGAAGTTTAGTGATTTATTGCTCTCTGGATTTCTGTTTATGTTCTGACTAAGTTTAGAAAAAGATGGAAAGCGTATTGTTTTACTAGGCATCATGCCTTAATAATAATAGTTTCAGTATTTATAGCAATAATTTTTTAATACTCACAAGGGGAGGGCACGACTAAGGAAATTCATTTGGGGTCGAGACTTGGTGTAATAGTAGTACGCCTTTAGGATGTTCAACTCTCAATGTAATTCCGCCGAATGGCCAATCAATGTGGAGAAAATAACCTTCGAAATTCATGCTTAGCTTTTATATAATTAAGTTTCAGTTTCCTCCAACGAGTCCTTAGCCTGGTTGGTAGATCATCTGCTTATTATGCGTGAGGTTAGGGTTCGATCCACGCTATCAACTTTTTCTTTCAATTCATTTTATTATTTTTTAAAATTAAGTAAATTTATTAATTAAAGGTTTATTAAATATTAAATGATATTTTAAGTAATTATTTTGTATTTTATAAAGTAAAAGAATTACTGTAATTATATAAATAAATAATATTTATAATAAAATATGCATATAATAATTGGTATTTTACATTAAAATTAGTTACAAATAGTTTTATAATGTTAAATTCAATATACTATAAACAAAATATTATATATAATATAAAATAATTTATAAAATATATTATTATTATTAAATTATTTATTTTATAATTTTATAAAATATTTGATAACTCTTTTTTTAAATAAATTTATTTAAACGTAAATATAATTGAATGAATTTAAAAAATAACACTATAAAATCGTTTTAGCGACTCGAACCTTCGCCGATCACGTGGTAAACAGGTGCTCTACCCATCAAACCATTGAATCGCCGGTGATAATTAATATTTAATTGTATAAAAGTGGAGCATGAATTTCCAAGGCTATTTTCTCCGAATGGACTGGCCATTCGGCGCTATTACACTGGAGGTTGAACACCCTAAATGAGTCCTACTATTACACCAAGTCCCGACCCCAAATGAATTTCCTTAGTAATGCCCTCCCCTTGTCAAACAAAACACATTTAAAAAGCATATTTTCATAGGACAAACACGATGGCCCATTTTTAAAGAAAAAAAATCGTTTCTTTTTTTACTGACTCATTTTCAATTCAGTCAGAACAAGCGACTCTTTCTCATTGCTATCGCAACGAGACCCATAACAACAGAAAACATAATATTAATGATACTAACAAAGAATTATATGCGTTATAAGGATTAACTAAAAATAAAAAACGATCTGTTATTTAAAAGATTTGTATCAGATCGCAACAAGCTTATACGAGAGTAAATTTATCGTTTGGGATTTGCCAGATAGTATTTTGTAAGTTTCGCGTCTATTTTATTTTAATTATCATGGCGAAAGGAGCGAAAAAAGTCCTTTTTCTTTTTAAAATGAAGATATTTTCTTTAAAATTCGCAATTGTTTTTTTTTAAATAAAGCGAAAATTTTTTGAACTGAATATTCAGATATTTTCAATGATAGTAATCGTTAATTTTCGCGTATTTGATTAAAGATTTTACATGAATTTTTAAATGAAATTAGGCTTAGCAAGAATATTTGCCGAGACCCGTGCGTGAGTATACTCTCGGAACTTGTGGGCCTAGGGCAGGGGGGGGGGCGAAACTTTATGGATCAACTTGCCATTTTTTCTTAAGAAATATTTAATGTGGTATAGACGTGCCTTTAAATAATTTCGACTTGTGATTATTGGGAAAATAAAATACTAATTCAAAAATCTAACTAAATAATACTAACTCAAAAATCTTTATTTACTACAAAAAAATACATTCTGCAATGTATGGTAGTAAATGTTTAAGTAACTTTAATGTGACTTCTGTTGTTGCAGATTAGATGACAAATAACTTATATTAGGATCGTAAGATGTTACTTTCGGCACATACAGAATGCATGCTAAATTGGAGTCATCTGCCCAAAGGTTTCTAAGGGAGTCTTTAATGTTATTCATCTCTGAAAATAATGACTCTCAAGCATAAGTAGATAAAAATATGGTTAAAATGGCATAAGCCAGCTTCTTCAAATAGTTAAATGCGTCTGGAATCCAATCCCCGCAACCGATCACTCGCGTTTGTCCCCGTAACACTTTATTGCACCGTTCAAAATACTACTTTGTTATTTTGAAAGGTGGAGTGCGCCCAAAATATTGTATCGCGTGCCATTGGTTCGCCATCCCTGGCCTTGGGAAACGCTTCTTTCTCCTTTCGCCGGTCCTGAAGGGATTAAGAAAACTCGGTACATTTTTTTTTCATTTAAGTATTTAAAAATTATATTTTAGTGTTTTATATAATTACTCTAATCAAAAATACTGATACGAGTTGAAATTTGACACGCATTATTCACACAGTTTAAAAATTAAATTTTTTATAAAAATAAAAAGTCTGAAATTATTAATTTTTTGACTCGAATTTTTTTCAAATATTCTTAAGGATGTCTTAAGCAACTTTAAGGATCTATTTTACAATACCTTAACTAGTTTTTGAGAAAAAAATAAATGTTGATATGTATGAGTGCATGCTATAATTCAATGAAAAAGCCAATACCTCTCCTAAATTTGAATTTTTTTTGAAAAAAAGTATTCAGTTTACAGTAAAATGGATTCCGAATTTTGTGACATGCAATATATATAACACACAGGGAAAAAAGTAGAAATTATTGGTAACTAACAGTGAAAATAGTATTTTGAATGCACTAATGAATTAAAAAAACACAAACTAGAGAAAACCACTCTAAAGTTTATAATTGTAAAAAAAAATATTATAATAAGCTAAAAAAACTTAAAATACCACTTGAAAACATTATCTATACATTTTTCTTTAATATAAATGCATTTTCATATTATTAAAACCCATACATTTTTTTTTATAAATGATCTATTTTTAGAGAATATTAATGAGATAGAGACACAAGAAAATTCAATTAAAGCATTAAAAAATATGTGTTTGTCCCTACAGAATTTTTTTGCACTTTTTTCACATAATATTGAAATTTTATATTTGTATAATACATATAAGAGGAATAATAACAGACATTATAAAAATGTTATCTGAATGGATTTTCAAAAATTTTACATGCCCACATTTCACAAAGAAAAAAAAATACGCTAATGTAATATCTCAGAAATATAATGATTTATTCCTTCCGTACAATTATTACATCTCTTTTTAAAACAGTTTTTTTTAATCAAAAAGATTTTTTATCTAAAAAGTGAGCGTGGTCGAATCGCTTAGTTTGTTAAATTTTTTAATTGAATTTTTTTGCAACTTCTAATTTTCCAGCACACAAAAATGATGTATCAATCGAAAGAAAAGAAAACAAAGAATATAAATAAAATTTTTAAAAAAGAATATTTTGGTCATTTTTGGGTACCAAGTTCTCTTTAAAAGATTAAACCTTGAATCTTTTGGACAAAATTACTAGAGATTCTTTATTAAAAGGTATAGTTCTTGACTTTTTATACATTTATTGTCAAATGCTACTAAAGGAATATCATAATAGTATACACACATGTATGACTGAGCGTTTTAAATATTTCCCTAAGCACTGATGAAATTTTTAAAAATAACTAACAATTCTCTTCACTTTAACACATGATTTTTTTCTTAAAGTACGCTTTCCCCAGTTTTTTCTTATATATTTAATGTGAGGAAAGTGAATAATTCCTTCTTTTGTATCTTTGCACTTGAGCGAAGTGCACACTAAAAATAAAACCCATGCTAAAATTAAATAAGCGATGGTGGGATCAATATCATGAAGCTTTATTTTTACTGCGGTGACTACAAACCGAAAATAAAATACAATCTCATCGATAAAGCACACACACGCACGCACGCACGTTCGCTCGCTTACTCACTCACTCACTCAATCAATCAATCAATTGTTTACAAATTATAGTTCTTCATGAATATCACTGTATTAAAGTGATCTAATGTTCTCATTAAATAGTAGCAGTGGTAGTTCAGTGGTTATGGTTAAAAACTCTAGGCCGGAGTATCTTGGATTCCATTTTCAATGCTGCTGAAGTCTCATCGTGTAGAGGGTGTAATAGGTTCTATTCTGGTCTTCTAATAATCCTCTTGGGGAAAATATCCTTTAACTGTGATTTTCTTTTAAACATCGCTTTCCGTAGATATGACTTGATTTTATGCAAATGTAACTACTATTTAAGTGCCAGCCATTTAGTATACGATAAAATGGTTAAGAGTTTATAGTTAGGCTGAAATCTAAGTGTATTAGTCTTAAGCAGTGACTATGGGGTGGACTCGTCTCTTATGATTAATATTTGACGGAGGATTCGTCAGGAAGTGGTTAAGTGGAGCTAAGCGAACTAACAGACTGCGAGAAAGATCATACAATGAGCTATAATCAAGATAAGTACCTTCCATAACTTAGTTATCTGATTGTGGGTTAGGATTTCTTATTGCTCTCAGAGTTAACCTTTATCTACCGACGCTACTTAGAAGTACCACTCACTTTAAAATGACATAGAATAAACATTTTTACGAATATTCAGACGATACTTAGTAGAAATATTCTTCTAAACCCACTCTTCCAAGATGTATGGCAGCCCGGGCTCTATGATGAGTACTTAAGCGGGAAAGGCGAATAGTTTTATAGCAGAAATTGCATTTTCATGCTGACGACGTTTTTAGCAGATTACGAAGATTGTCATTTTTGTCCCGAATAAATAGTTAATGTCAAAAGGCAAGTGTCTTTTTTTTTTGTAAGTTAATGAAGATCTTAGAAAACGATTTGAGTATTTATTTTAAGTGAACAGTGTATATAATTAATTTTACAGTTGAATATCTTTAGTTAATTAATTAGCCCTAACGGATTAAATTTCCGAAAGTTGAGTATTTTGTTTATGTATATCCCTTAATTTTCAATGTAGTGATTCAAAAAAATAATATTGCAAGAAAAAAAACAGCAGTAAATTAAAATGCGGTAGATAAAGGGTTAATTTACAAAATTACATATTTTTTCAAGTGTTAACGATTAAATAAAATAAGTTATTTATGATCATGTCTGCTTCTTCGAAACCTCTCACATTCGGATAGCGACCAGGGGCGGATGCACCTTAAATCTTTCGAGACGTACTGTCATTCCATTGGCGTAATGTGGTAGTTTGTAGTACCACTCGTCCTCATCACTTGACCTAGTTTCAACATTTCGAAGTCGTCCGTCTCGAATTGTGTTTAATAAATTTACACGTAACCTTTTTAATAACTTACCAAAAAAAAAGTATTCTTTTTTATGGAATAAATAATTTTTAACCATCTGACAGAGTTAAACCTTGTAAAAAAGTCATTGTTTCGTAGAAAAATCACTATGGATCAGTAAAATTTCATTTTTTTTTTCTTCTTTCAAAATGAGGGAAGTAAAACCATAATGTTTTAGGCTTCATAAATAAACCTTACAGGATTACGTCTAACTCACAGTTAGTCATTCGTTGTATAAATTTCATTTTCAAAATTAAAATATCTCCGGAGATCCCTTGAGCTTGAGAATGGCTCCTTCGAGTACCATTTTCAGGCGTTCCTTAACAGAACGAAAGAACCTTGTGACAGGTTTACACGCACTCCGTGTTGTCCCTCTAAGCTTTTATTTAGAATGGAAACAAATAAGGGCATTAAACGAATGCTTACGTGGTATTAAAGTGTTTGGGGTTGTTTATGTTTCTCTGGACTGTTATAGGGCCATAAATGAAAGATTTAAAGAAATCATTATTATAATATTGCGCAACAATTTTTATTGAAATACTTTCTCTTTTCGTGTGACTTTATTTTCTACAGTAAAACTGCACAACGTATTCGATAATTAATTTAACAATATTAAGTTCAGAAAAAGTTTAATAATTACCAGTGACCTTATGGGCTAGTCATACATGAAATTATATACAAAATTTAATACTTACCTTGATAATTTGTACGGTTTATAACTCCCTTTATCTACCACATTATGGTTTGCTGCAGTTTTTTTCATGCAATATTTTTTTTGAACCACTAAACTGAAAATTAAGGGATATGCATAAACAAAATACTGAAATTTGGGAAATTTAATCCGTTAGAGCTAATTAATTAACTAAAGATATTCAGCTGTAAAATTAATTATATACACTTAAAATAAATACTCAAATTGTTTTCTTTGATCTTCATTAACGTATAAAAAAATAAGATAGTTACCTTTTGACATTAGCTATTTTTTGGTACAAAAATAACAATCTTCGCAATCTGCTGAAAACGCCGTCAGCTGAAAATGCAATTTCTGCTATAAAACTATTCGCCTTCCCCGCTTAAATACTCATCATAGAACCCGGGCTGCCATATATCTTGGAAGAGTAGATTTAAAAGAATATTCCTACAAAGTATCATGAGAGGTTTCGTAAAAATGGTTATTCCTTGTAATTGTTAAGTGATTGTTACCGTCAGTAGGTAAAGGGATAATTAAAGTCGTATTGTAACTTTAGCGTCAACGTTTATTATTATTGAATGCAATACACTGTTATTGAATGTGTGTGAGGAGGCTCAAAGAAACCTATGATCAAAAATTGGGTCACAAATATTTAAATTTTAAGAAGCGCTGACCTAGACAAATATATTTGCGAAGTTTTATTATTTCATAATAATATCTTCTTGGTTTAGGAATTTTTTTTCCTATCAGTATTTTTATGTTCTATGAGAGAATTGTCTTTCATTTTCGCCAAACACAATACGATACAAGTTTACTTTCCGAACAATTCAGTGCATGAATGTATAATGTCATCTTTTATACTACTTCCTTAGTTTTTCTTAGATATTGTATTATTTCATGTGTATGTTTATAGTGCAGCTTTATTTATCAAAACTATTTTTAAAAAAAAATTTAATAATTTTCCCATCCCGTTCAGATCGTAGATTCACGTACAAAATAAACTTAAATCTATTAGAAAGGAAGACATTGAATTATTATACCTTTTACATAAACACGTAATACAAATTTAACTTAATTCCCCTATTTGCTAAGAACACTTGAATTCACGAAATTCTAAATAAGGTCCCATCATAAGGAGCAGACGATATTGCTCTCACGAATTCCATGGGAGACAGGGCGATTGTTGTATACCACTAATTGTTTCTAATTACAGGGGGAGAGATTTATAGAATGCGTCTCGCATTCCGGTCACCCTTCCGTGGAATTAACTGAAGGTGAAACATAAATATCGTCTGTTTCCGACAATCCGTTGCCACCACTCTCCAACTATTTCTTCGAATGAGCAGTAATGTTAGAAGAACACGTTATTGTCGAATACAACTAAGCAATCGTCATTTCAAAGGTGTTAAAACTGAAGTATGATAATGTTAAGTAATATAACACAATTATCTATAATTAAAATAATAGGGAAATTCCACTGTCATTTGTTTTTATTAGTTTATAATATGCTGATAATCTATTATTTTTGTTCAAAGTTATTGACAAACTTCGTCGTTGAAGCACGTCTGAAATGTTTATTTGTTGCAAAAAGTACCAAATTTATCACTTTTTTTAAATTAATTTCTTTTACGATTTAATTAATATTGGTGTTAATATTAAAATAGATAATATTATTGCCATAGTGTTTACTTAGAAGAAAAATTATTATTATTATTATTTCAAAGATCCATATATCTTATTAATGCGTCTATAATAATGTTGTTTTTAAGTTTAAATTAAAGGATTTTCTTTCTTTTACTTACAGAAGGACAACATCATGAAGCATTTTATGAAATATATTTTGCACCTGTTTATTATGCGTTATACCTAGATTTTTTTCTTCAAAAGATTGTTTTGTATAAATGAGGGTCAAAGCAAGCAAAATTGCATATTACAAGATATTTTACAACTTATAAATATAAAACTTTTTAAAAAAAATAAACAGCTTCACTGCTTTATATTTGCTGTATAATTTTTGAAAGCAAATCATACATCAGAAAAATAAAATATTATCTAAGTGAAAAAAAAATATTTTATTCGTTTGTGAATAAAGATAATTTTTTATTTCCCATCATTGATACACACATTGATTGATTTATTTATTTCCTTTGATAATTATTCAAAATAAAAAAGAGAGAGAGAGAGAGAGAGAAAAAAGGTCAACTAATAAAATGTACGAAAAAAAAATCTAGTTAGACGAAAACTTTTAAATTTAAATTTTAGGAATCAATTCATCACCTAACACTAACTAGAATGTCCGGGATTTCGATTACCTTTAAACGTCCACCGGTATTGTTTCGACACCGCGATATAAAATTTTTAAAGTAATTGTAATAACTAAATAATTGAAGGACTACTGTTCAGTAGGGTTTAGTTTTAAGAATTTTAACATTATTTCATGTAATTATTTATCATATATTATGAACCTTTATTTCATAAGAAAACTGACGTTGACATTATGTTTCGCGAAGCTTGCTGGATCACCTATTTATGGCAAAACATTTCGAGTCGCATATCTGCCAGGAGCATTACTATGGAACATGCGGTATCCATTCTGTGCCCTCCCTTGTGATCTATATATCAGGATGTACTGGAATATTATCAAATACATCTGCACTTTCATAAGATTCTTCGCAGTCACTTTCACTCAATCTTATGTCTTCATCGGAATCTATAAATTAGAGCAAGATATATATAGCTCACCACCATCCGATTCATTCTTAGAAAGCTCTCGCAAAAAATTAGCAATTTCCTCAGGGTTTAAGTCATCGTTTCAGGCTGTATAATTGGCACAAGTTTCGAAAATCGAGTGAAGTTCATTTTTTTTATGAGCAGATAAGCAAATGCTATGTAACGAAACACTTAGACACAACGATTTTAGTATAACTGACTCATTTACTCTATGAACCCAAAAACATTACATTCAAGGTCAAACAAATGGGCGATATTACTATCTTTTGCTGAACGACTGCCATTTATAATGATAAATTGCCTTGGAGTTGAAGCAATACCATCGAACGTTCTAGGTATATTTAGTTGCAAAATCTCTCCTAATTAACCCAGAACCACACAACTTCTTCTGAGTAATTCCTTTGGGAAGTTATATAAAGTCACGAAAAGTTCTCAAATTCCTTCAAATTGCGAAAATTCGGAAAGAAGAACAAAATAGACAGACTCCAATGTCTAATCTACATCGACGGACATTCTAGTGTTAAGTAATGGTGTCGTGAAAAAAGCAGATAAAATATTCATAAATAAGTTTTCCTGTACAACAGTAACTTCCATCGTTCAAGGTAATTTTTTTAATTCTGTGATAATATAAGGCACAATATAAAGCACTTTTATAAGTCATAATATCTATTAAAATTAATTCCATTTTTTTTTAAAGAAAACGCAATTACTTGTACATATTCCCATTTACGCATCTTGTACTGATTTCTCAGTCACGAGCAACAGTTTCTATAACAAAAAATGCGATGCACAAGAAAGGTATGTAGCGCATCTTACATTACTTGGCGTCGTTTACTATGATAACTAGTTATGGATGAATGTCCCTCTAAAATACTTTCACGAGCCATTTATTCTCTATTTATGCTTTAATATTGTTCTATATACACATATTTACATTTTCTTAGCCCTTCAGGCTAATTCTAAATGTTCGAACATAAGCTCTTAAAGAGCGAAGTAAAACATCGTTAACATGTTGTTATCGCAAACCTGAAGCAGTAATACACACAAGATTTTCTTTCTCCAAACAATTTCAACTTATTTTTACAAAACGTGGAGGAGCGCCATCTAGTGCGCTTTTCGCTACGAGGTCGCTCCAAATGGGAATCTGTACAAGCACATACCTCATCAAGAATGTACAAATTATTAATTTTTGGTGGCAAATGAAGCTTCAGCACATGGCAAGGAAACAAACGTCAGGACGTTGTATAAATCCGAGGACAATCCAATGTTCAGAGATAGCTTCCATGCAAATGGGGTTCCGCTTACCCATGCGAATTCTTCCAATACGTTGCAAATAGATTTGTGTACGATATGAGCACATATCATCCTTTGAGAGATGAAGTGGAATTGCCCGTAATTATGCAGAGTGATTAAAACTCAGATCACTCGCGCGACATTTAGGTCAGAGCTATGTCGCTGACAGAAATTAGACATTTTTTGAAAAATTCAAAATTACTTTAATTTTAAACAAAAAAACAAAACCCTTTATTAAAATTTTATTGATAGTACACTGCCGTGAAAATTTTATCCATGATAAAAAAGTAGTTTCTGGGAAAAAATATACATAAACTTACATAATTTAACATGGGATCCTATGGACGTGCCGGAGTCCCTTAAGCTAAACAAAAGTTATCAAAATTATTTTAACGTTCACGAATAACTCTGGAAATGAAATGGGAATTTTTACGTTTTAAAACCTAAAGAATATCAAAGACAGAAATTTGTAAATATGAAAAAATTACAATTTCAAATTTTGATTAATCTATTAGGATCAAATTTCCCAAAATATCAGAATAATTTAATTTTTTTTATGGAATGATTAGTAACTTTATTAATTGAAAACGGTTTTATTTTTTAAATAAAATCGTTTTTAATTATACAACGGTTTTCATAACCGCAAATTGAATGTAACTGGGTTATATATAATGGGTGAGTCTGACTGTTAAATTTTGCAACTATTTTGGATTTGTTTGTCATTCTTTGCTACTCAAGTCACCCGATAATAGTAGTAGATGGAAAAAACTACCTTATTGATCTGCAACATAAATATAAGAAATTGGGGAGAATAAAAATTCAAAAAAATAACAATTATATATATTTTTAATAAAATACTCTACTTTTCTTGCTTGGCACACTCAGCAGTCGGAATACATTTCAGGGGTTTTAGGTTCTGAGGGCAATTTTTCATTTCACACTCCAGTGGCTGTTCTTTTTTGATTAGGCGGCTGTTATAAATGAGAGAGAGAGACTCGGGGAGGAAGATGTCAACGTGGACAGGGATTTATGAAAGTGAAGGTGACCCACCCTGATCTTTTCATTTTTTCTTGTTACTGAAGTCAAATTTGAGTATTGAAGATAGAAATGAAAACTATCTAATGTGTAAGTGGTTTGCTTTCAATATATATCTAAAAATTAACTGTGAAATTTCTTTCAATTACATATTTACCCAGGGGATAATAAATTATAAATCTTTTTAATACGAGGGTTGGGGCATAAGTCATGGCAACTATTGTTTTTCTTGTTTGGATATGTGTCGTATATGTGTCTTGTGGAAGTTCTGCAGGCATAGTGTGTATACAAAAGAACAGATGGCTCTGTGATAGCTGGTAGTAGCGCAGAGAGGGCTGTGAAATCAGTCAGTTGGTAAGTGTTGTGTGATGGAAGTAAGCCGTTATTGAGCAGAGTTCTTACATCAAAATAGCTGTTCTCCGAGGGAAAAATGCAATGGAATATCACAGTGAATTAGTGGAAGCCCTTGGAAATAATGCCTTACCATACCGTACAGTAGCCCGGTGGGTGTACTGTGTTATTCTTTTGCACCGTGAAGATCATATTGCCCTGTATATATATATATATATATATACTGCTGTAATAAATTAGTGTGTTACGATATTTCAGAGTTATTCATTGTCCACACATGTAGTTAACATCTTGTCCTTTCGTCTGTATATGTCACATTTTCCAACCGGACTGGTATCTTCAAGAAAAAAAACAGATGTCATGACTTTTGCCCCAACCTTCGTATAATACTAATCACATAGGCCTTGATAGCCTAGTGGTTATGGTCAAGGATGTCTTGAGACGTTTGGATGTCCTGGGCCATTACGCAAAAGTAGGCCCTACCTGTGATCTTTACAAGTTGAAGCATGTATAGCAGGCAAAGTGTAATGCATGCATTGTTAAATAATCCCACAAAAGGGTAATTTGAAGCTAATAAATATGCACGACTTACAATCTCACAAACCGGCTCGACCTGAGGCCGTATTTCGATTAAATTTGTTGAATGACTACCTATGTTATTAGGCTTTTGTCTATACATCGACAGCGGTCATCACATAGTAGTAGTCTTGCCACTTTTTACAGATAACATGCAGTTTAAAAATCCCTGTTTTTTTCAGAGAATATGCGCAGAAATAATATTTGATTGTTAAAATTATCCAGATCATGGTCTTATTAAGACAGAGTCGAGAGTGCCCCCCCAGAAGGCAATGCCCTGGATCCGGGGCCAGTTGGCCCATACCTTAAGACTTACCTGGTCATGAACTCGTGTCTCTGGTTGGAATCCTGGTACCACTGAAAGTCCGTCGAGCAAAGGTGGCTGATGCATGATGCACACTAAATATGTAAATTTTCAACTAAATAAACACTTTTTTTTTAAACCATCTTGCAAAGTTCTGTGAAAATCCTCGAGTCAGTGTATATGGGATATGGTACACTCATTTGATTATGATTAAACTTTGCAATATTTTAGCCAATCTGCTTTTTTTTTCAGTAATTTTGGTATTGCATACAGTTTCTTATGAATGTCTAATGGAAGCTTGAATGCGAAATGTGTAGTTTGTCCACCATCTAACAAAGTGACAACAATGCCTGAAAATGTAATTGACAATGTAATTTCTTAATACAATCGTATTTTTTCAAGGCTATGCCTGCAGGTTTAGTTGCTATAGGAAATGAACATCCGGACGCGAGACTCGAACGCAAAACCATTTGAACTCATTCGGCAATATCCAGCTAAGGGGAGTTTCTAAAATCCAAATCCAGATTCTCGTTCTCCACACTGAGATGCACCAGGTGAACACTTTCGTTGCACCTACTCCTGCAAGATAAGTCTCTGAAGGGGGTATTATGGGGTATTATAGTCGTCCGGCATTATCCAACAAAATTATGGGAACTTCTGAAATTCGATTTCAGATTTTTGTACCCCCAACCAGAAAAACACCAGGTAGTAATCACTTTTCAAACCCCCAAGAATTTTAAGGTAAGCTCCTGCCATGGTTCGTGTAAAATACGGATCTGGCATTGTTTCGCAATGTGATCGCCTAGCGTTGCTTGACATAGTTATGGGATTTTTTTTAATCAGATGGGAATATTCAGATCAGCGATCCTAATCAGGATTCACATTTGCGTTCTAACGTCTGCAAATTAGGGTCGTGCACCAACTCGTTCCCGTGCACCTATTTAAAGAAAGATCTTTTCGTTCCGCGTCTGACGAGTCCTACTACTTGAAAATCCGTCGGGCCGTTCTTTTTTTATTCGGGAAAAACCTAGTGTTCGGCCCCCCCTTGGCCGCGGGGCCCCCTTGGAGACAGGGGCTCAAACGAATATATAGTCCGTGAATATTATGATATCTCGGCAATGTTATCAGAACTCCTAAAATTCGATTTCAGATTCTCACTCCACACTCCAAAACGCACATGGGACTGAATTTGATGCCCCAGCATGTGCACCTTCCGTCGCTAGAGGGAATGGAAATCCGGACGTGGGACTTAAATTCAAAGCTTTTCCACCTCCTTCTGATAATATCCTGCAAAAGTTATGGGAGTTTATGAAATATGCGATTATCGTTTCCCTCTCCTAGACTCAACCGGAAACTACTTTCATTGCTCTCGAGCCTGCGAGTTCAATTCCTGGAGGGGGCATTAGGGTCATCCAGCATTATTCGGCAAAATTTTGGGAACTTCTAAAATTCGATTTCGGATTCTGGTTCCCCCTCCCCCTGAAGTACATCAGAAAGGCACTTTTCACACACCAAGACTTTTAGGGTAAGCCCCTGCCACGGTCTGTATAAAATAAGGCCGTTCTGAATTATCCGGTAAGAATTTCTCGAATCGGATATCATATTCAGATTGTCCATTTCAAGATAAGTCAGGGACCAAGTTTTCGCGTTCCAAGGCTTTTAAGGTAAGCCCCTGCCACGGTGTGTCTAAAATATGGTCTTCTAGCATTATCCGGCAAAGTTACCGAATTTTCTAAAATTCAATTTCAGATTCTTGTTCGCCATCTCGAAATATATCAGAAACACACTTTTTCCGCTCTTATACTTTTAGAGTAAGCTCCGGGCACGGTTCGTGGTATAGGTAGCCGTCCGGCATTATCCGGAAAAGTCAAGGTAATTTCTAAAATTCGATTTCAGAATCTCGTTCACCATCTCGAAATGCACCAGAAACACAATTTTTGTGCTCGAAGAATTTTAGGGTAAGCATCGGCCACCGTTCGCGTAATAGACGGTCGTCCGGAATTATCCGGCAAAGTTAAGGTAATTTCTCAGGTAGTATATTAGATTCGGGTTGCCCTCTTTGAAATACGTCAGGGACCAAGTTTTCGTGCTCAAAGGCGTTTAAGGTAAGCCCCTGCCACTGTGTGTCTAAAACATGGTTGACCAGCAATATCCGGCAAAGTTCTGGGCATTATTGGAAACCGATTCGAAATTCGGATTCCACGCCCCCAAATACGCCTGAAATTTACTTTTAGTGCACTTAGGTCACCAATATCCACTTCCTCAGACACACACGCATTGCAACATTTTGCAAATTTTTCCTTTTTCCGGATTGTTCACATTTCCGAAAATAGAAAAAATTATGACGTCATTAATTAAAACAAAAACTATCCTATATTTTAAGTTGGATGAAATGACATACAATAAACACAATTATATTAAAATCGGTTGAGTACTTTTGGAGTTTATCGCAGACAAACACTGTGACACGTAATATTTATACATAAAGATAACAATTGTCGTTCTTAGAGAGATTTTGAAGAAAAATTGTAGTTACACAAAATTCTAATAAATGTATTCAAATAATATTTATGCAGTACGTGAATAACATCTTTATATGTGTTAAGAATTAAAAGATTTGTAATACTTTTGAGTGTTTTTTAAACATGCTAAATTTTACGCAACAACACGATTTCTTCAAGAATTAATGATTTTTTTTTCATAAAAAGTAATAAAGTACATAATTTTATAACACAGATATTAGATTTTGATTCATAACACAGATAGAACTAAATAAAACATGTTCTGAAAATTTCAATTCAATATCTTAAAAATATTTTGTGTAGGGATCTACTTCCGGTTTTGTAAACTCCATTTCTGGTTTACTAATTATGCTATAACTTTGCTTTTAAATATCGTAGAAATAAAAATAGAGTGTTTTTGGATTCATAAATGTATGGGCTATAAAATTTAAGCATAAAAAATTTTCGAATATTTCCACCAAAGCGGCAAATTTTGGGTAGTCACATACCGTAAGGGGTTCGAAGTTAATATAACATTTGCTAGTACAAAACATCATAACTGTACGCTTCAAGACTTTACTTGGGCATTACAATTCTACAAATACAGTTTTTTCAGACCAATATAGAGTGATTTGGAATGAAAATAATTATTTAAAACGGTCCTAAATACTAACTGAAAAGAATTTTTAAATAAGGATTATAGACGAAGTGTAGAACTTAGTTCAAAATTATGCTATTTTTGGTGCAAGCGCAGTGAATCAGAAGCCCACATTTGAGCGAGTACAGACTATGTTTCGATGAGAAATCATGGTATTTGGTCATTATACAGATTAGTCCCGAATTCATAGTACAAAATTTAAGGGTAGGTACAAGACATTGTAACAATCATTTATTGTATAGCAGCGTTTCTCAAACTGTAGGGTGCGCCCCTAGGGGGGAGGGCGTGATAACTCTACGAGGGGGACGCGAGCCTATTAAAAAGTCTAAAACAAAAGATTATTTAAAAAAAAATTTTAATTTATTAAAGGTAAACAAATAAAACACATTCTGAGGTAATAAAAAATAAAATACATATTAACACACATAAATGTATCAGTGCTGAACAGTGTATTTTATAATTATTTTTATAATACTAAGTTAGGAACACAAGCTTATTAATTACCCATGCGCTTTTCAAAAATAAAACTATATACAAAAGTTAACACTTTACTTGGTAATTTGTACGGTTTATAATTAATCCTTTCACAGCCTATTAATAGTTACACGATTCACTCCCAGTGCCACCGTTTTCCACGTAGGCCCGTGTATACGGTGTATTGAAGGGGGGGAGGTAAACAAGAAAGTCACTAAAGAATTAGTAAAATACATTCACCAAACTTACTGTCAAGATGGTATTATTGCATTCTAAAGCCTTCAGAGTAGTTTTATGGATAACTGTGCATAGAAAAAATCGTATTTCGGAAAGACGTATATATACGTCCTGGATAATTAATGTTTTCCCCGAGAGAAACATTTATATATGCCGGTGATACTTAAAGGCTTAAGTCGTATTGTAGTTTTAGAGTTAAAGTACAGTATTATTGAATTCACAATACAATGTTATATGAATGGGGGGGGCGTGATGAAAATTATGACTGAATATTGGAGGCGCAAATATGGGAAGTTTTAGAAGCACTGTTGTATAGGTATGTATGAGTGCAAGTGACGCTCTGAGGCCCGAACATAAAGAATAAGAGACGAAAGGAAAGACAGTGTTTATATAAAGCGTCGCTGACAAGTGTAATGTTTACAATAACTGTTCATAACAGTTCGGCTCATGTGCTATGAAGTCCATCTGCAGCGCACGTTCCACCCACTGGCTTAGGGATGGCGATCTGAGATCGATTAATCGAAAAGTCGATGTATCAAGCAAAAAAATCGATATGTAGCACTGAATCGATTCAGTGAATCAATATTTCATCCTGCAAAATTGACATTCGACTTTTTCTGCTTTGGTAAAAACAACAAAATTTTTTCAATTAGTTGATTGTACTATCTTCAAAACCCGTAATATAACGGTGTTGGCGGTAAAAATGTTAATTACTCAAAAACTCGTGAGATGTCTATGTGCTTAGTTTCCTTTGCCTCACTTTAATAAATAAAAAGTTGTTTGTAATCTTTACTTTTTTTTTTGTTAATTGTTGGCTTATGCCATTGATGACTGTCTTGTACTATGACTATTGAAATAAATATTTATTTTTATGTTGTGTTTGTTACGGAATAATAAGTAATTGAGGGTAAGTAAATCGCTGCAAGTATCATGGATCATGTGTTCCTTGTGAGCGCCTTTTTTCAAATGCCGGCAACATCGCAAGTGATGAGTGAAACCACTTGGATCCCAGTAGACTTGAAAGGTTGTTGCTTTTAAAAAGCTTAGATATTAAGCATTGGAAGCTATGTATAGTTATATGATCTATTTTCTAAACTTTTTATGTAACAAATACGTTTAGAAATTAACTTCTTTTATACCTGATCCTTTGATATGGTACTAAAAATAATTGTAATTGTCGAATTCCCTGAACTGAAAAATTCCCCGATTTTACTGATAAGAGATCGATTATTGTGGTATCGTTCTTGTTTTTCAAAAAATGGAATTATATTTAAAATGTAAATGCAGACTTGAAAAAAAATCGATTTTTTAGAATTTGATCCTTTAGACCTCGATTTTCTTGGGAATCGATTCATCAGGTTACGATTCGAATCGATTAAAAAATCGATCTTTTTCGGAAAGAATCGCCATCCCTACACTGGCAGTCAGTGAAGATAGTCTGCCGGATTCAAAGTTTGCACTCATTGAAAAGGAAGGATTTTTGTTGAACCTCTCAAACGATCCCGACTTATG
>BMAV01021931.1:0-15188 GCA_019973955.1 Trichonephila inaurata madagascariensis
ATAAATTGTTTTAGGTTGGATGGGGGCCTTTTACATCCCCCTTCCCCCTTTTATTTGAGTGGATAAATCCCCCGCGTCAAAACCGGGCCAATATGCAAAAAAGGACTACAAAAAATAAAGGACTTAGGAGAAAAAAGGGGGGCGTTTTCCTTTGGTGTTTAATATATTTTTAAATTTTTCACCCTTTCATTTTTTTTAATAAATCTTTATATTCCCTTAAGGAAATCTTTTTCCCATTTTAAAATTTATTTTTTAATTGGGGAAAAAATTTTAACTTTTCAAATTGTATAAATTTTATCCATGGCTGGGTATTTAAAATTTCATTTTCTGTTAATTTTCATTTAGGGTTTAAGTAAAATTTTTCATTTGGTGATAAAATTTCGGGAAATAACATTTGTATAATTGGTAAGCTTTTAAATTTAATACGACTTTATTTTAAATTTTTTTTAGTTTATTTAAAATCCGAATTGGAAAAAAATTTTTAATGAAATAATAAAAGAAAGTTATAATTAAAAAAAAATTTTTTCTTTTATAACTAAAAAGGGCAAATTTTAAGAAAATAAATAAGCGTGGATTAAATAATAAATTTATCTTAACTTAATGAAAGAACTTTCGGGCAGGGAACTTTTTTATTAACAAATTAGTTTTATAAGAAATTTTAATTTTTAAAATTTTTATCCCATAAAACATGGAAAAAGCCATGATAAATGAATTTAATTCAACTTTATTATTATTATTTTTATATTTTTTAAAAAATTAAATCAATATTTAAAGTATCTTAAATTGAATAAATGTATTTAAATTTTAAAAGATTTTATTTTTATACCAACATCATTTTGTGAAAAAAAATTATGAAAAATTTTTACTTATCACCATAACTATAAAAAATTACGAGTTTCCCAATAAATTCGTATTTACTTAACGAGTTAACAAAATAAATAGAACTAATAAAAAAATGTATTTTTCTAGGGAAATTTTTAAATAAATGGGTTGTAAAAAGTTCTAAAAAAAAATTTTGGGTTTAAAAGATTAACTCATGGGATTGTAAAAGTGGTTCTTGTTTTTAAAGTCTTAACTACCATGAAAACTACGAAATTCCCCACCCCCGTGCCCCTCATTTTCCCCCTAAGGGCGCATTGTGTGTTTTTATTGGGGGAAAAAAAGGGGATTTTTTCCAAAAAATTGTTTACTTTCACTTTAAAAAGAAAAAAGAAAAGAAAAAGATGAAATAATAATTACAATGAAATAAAGAATGATTATACAATATAACAATAAAAAAAAACTTATCTGTTTTGTGATATATCTTGAACCATGGTTGAACCTAAACCAGGTTACTTCATCATTATAGGGTTACGGAATTATTTCCTTACAAACAAACTTTGGAAATTTCACTTTTCTTAAAAACGTTAACAGTACTGAAAAACTGCTTCTATAATTTTTTTTTTAGAATAACCTTTTCTAAAATTTTTCCCCTTAAAAAAAATTTTAAGAAGCACTGTCAATGTCATTTTGTATTCCAAAGTCGTGGGACTAGTTCTAAAAAGTGCAACACAATGCAAAAAGTCGTCCTTTGGAAGGACGAGTATACATGTCCGGGGTACTAAACGCACCAGTTGAGCAGGACGTGTATACACGTCCAGGGCACTTAAGGGGTTAATTCGAATACAGAAAGAAGATTTTAATTAATACTGGGTTTAAAAAAAACATAAATAATACGACTCTTCTTTCCCAATACAAAAAATCAAAACAGATGAAACATGGAATATCTTTTGAGTTAACAATTACAGTGTAACCTAACTTAATAAATAGTAGCTATTACTTAAATTAATTGCTGAAATATAGTTTATATGTCAAATAGGGTCATTTGAATCAAACCCTCAGCATAAAAATACATCTGAAATTTAAATGAGCGTAGTAATTAGAATTTCTATCTATATAAATGCGTGAAGTTTTTAAATAATTTCAAGAGAAGTTTGCAAAACGCAATAAAAGGCCATATTGTTATGAGTAATTAAAAAACATTTAATTTATAGGTAAAATAATTAATCTTAATAAAATGAGATGAGTTACCCAAGATACTAAAAAAAATGACCTTTGACCTTGAATCACCTTGAAGCAATGACAACTATTTACGATAAAATCGGTACCATTAATCCTAGTCTTAGTAAGCGTCATATTTGGTTATCAGCAGACGTTTCAGATTACTTACTTATTAAATGGATTGCAAATATTGAGCAAATAATTTCTATATTAGTTCAACCTTTATTTGAAAATAGAGGTTTTTTTAAAAAATTCCATGAAGGTATCATGCTTACGTTACAGAATCAATGTTTGATTGATATTCAATAATTTTTTATCCTTGTTATTTTGTGTTGGAAAAAAATCGAGCAACCAGGAAAAAATAATTAAGATTAAAGAAATAGGGAAACATACACTATAAATAGGGTAAAAATGTAATTGTCTGATATTAAGCAATATTTTAGTAAAATAAGAATCAAAATTTTTATGAAGGTTGTAATGTTTTTTCAAAGTTACGTTACATATAAAACCTGATATCTTAAAAGTTAATGAATGCATTTGTATTCCATATTTTGTATAGAAGTTACTTATAGTACGATAAAAGCAATGGATTTAGGATAAGGATTTAACTCTAACATCAGTAGCTTTTTTAACAGTTAATTGTTACGAACATTATGTATTTTATACAGCTTTCTATAATAAAATGTGCAATGAGCCATAACATTTTGGAAAATTTGAATATATTTCAGATTTCAGTTCATTGCCTTTATAATTGTGTTAGATAAGTAGTGTAAAAAAAGGTTTAAATATGTGGTATTGCATTCCACGCAGAGTTTTTTAAAATTCGATATAACTTTCATCTCACAAATTTTACCTAAAATAAATCATTTTAATAAATTTAAATTATTGTATAGTTTGTTGGTTGAAGTTTATCTTCAATATAAGTCATAAGCAGCAAAAAAGAACATAAAATTATTGATAGTATATATAAAAAGTTAATAACGTAACATTATATAAAACGTGTCTCCAAACATAGGCAGATTCCTTAAAGGTTTGGTTCCTGATTTGACACGCAAAACATCGTTTTTGTGAATATATCTCCGTAATATAACATTTCTAGAAAGTAATCGACAACGCGAATGCCTGAAGTTTTCTCAACTACGATTGGAATCAAAATGATATCAGAATTCTAATCGCTATACATATATCTTTGTGCACACACACAAATATGTACGCTTATGTCATTATCATACGGCCTAAATATAATAAATTACTATATAATTAAAAAATCCTAAATAAAGATACCCCATTATATTTTTTCTTGATGTAAAATGGACTAATCAATATTTCATAACAATCCCATTAGAATTTAAATATGGACTCTAAATTGCGCATTTCATTGACTTTAATTATTTAGGAATTCTAAGGTTTGGTAAGAAAGAAAATGGAGTTATTCATCGGAAATTGCTGGGAATTAATTTCCTGTTAGAAAATCTCCAATTGGTTTACTTCCGGGTATTCCTTCTTAGAAGTGTACTGTCCATCATTAAGTGCGTGCTCTGCTTAATATGATCATTTTGTATAGATTACAGAAATAATGTTTCATACCTGTTTTGTATTGTTCCTCCATCTTTTCTATTGTTTGAATATTAAAAAAAAAGCAGTTATACTTAATATACAGTTTAATTATCTTAATAGTTTTATGAAATATATTTCATGCCACATTTACAATTAAGAAGCAAATTCATATATGCTTAAAAAAGGATGTTATAATCACCACAGATCTGCTGTCAAACTTTTCACAGATATTAAAATATTGCTGTATGTTTATTTACGAGGGATGTTCGAAAGTTAAGTACCATTGTGGAAACATTTCCATTCGAAAATTGTTTTTCGAAACAAAGTTTACTTTTACGCGAAACAGCATGTCTAAAGCTATTTTTCTGCATAGTTAAATTGTTCTTCAGGCGTTTTTCATATCGAGAAAGCAACTTGCCTGTAGCCTCTTTAAGGTATCCGACTATATTAGGAACCATGATTTTGCAAAAGCGTATAACTGGATAATATTTATGATATTTTGTGTCACTTAGATTAGAAAATATATATAAAATTGTTTTCAGAATAGTATTACAATAAAAAATGATTTAAGTACAATATTTTGACAAAAAATGAACATTGAAGGACCCATATTTTCAAAATATTCTCCTTTTGTAAAAATTGTTTCAATTATAATAATATTTTGCCTGCATATGTCAGACCTCTGTACAGAGGCTGAACTAGAAATTTTAAAATATATAACTTAGAAGTGGGTTTATCCTTGTTTTACGACAACAGAGGGGGAGACATTTTAAGAAAAAAACGCGAATAATTATTTAAATGGGTTGTAACTCTGAAAATAATTTGAATTTTTCAAAATTCATAGTTGAGCCTTTGTACAGAGGTCAGCTATATACAGGCTAAATATTATTATAATAGAAGTATTTTTCACAAAAGGCGAACATTTTGAAAAAAGTTATTCTAAGTTAATTTTTTGCCAAAATATTGTATTTAAATAATTTTTTTTGTCAAAATGTCCTTAAAACAATTTTATACTTGTATTCTAATCTAAGTGACACTAAATATCATAAAATTATCCATTTATGCTCTTTTTTACAATCACGGTTCCGAACGTAGTCGGATACCTTAAACAAAGATGGCACTGGTGAACAAATTTTGAAATTAATGGAAACTCATTATAAAGCAGTATCTTATTGTGAACCACCTATTTACATGAATTTTCTCATTCACTTCTTCAATCAAACCAACATTTAAAAAAGGAGCCCGCCCACTCCATGCTTCATCTTGAAAACTGGGGTGCTCATAGCTGAATTCTTGAATCTACCTTCTCATCATTTCCTCCCTCGTTGACTTTTCACCATAAACCTCTACAAGTGTTGAAGATAAATTTCAACTTGCTTAATATTTCTTGCTTAAAAAAAATGAAATTTCAAAACCTGTATATACAACTTGGTTTCCCGATATGAAAAATGTTTGAACAATGGTGATAACTACGTAGAAAAAATAGTTTCAGATATGCTTTTACTTGTAAAAATAAATTTTGTCTCAAAAAAAGATTTTTTTTTTTATGCAAATGGATTTATAGTAATATAAAATAAAAGTGAAGAAGTTCTAGAACCTACAGTGCTAAAGCAATAAGAAATTGGAATTCACCAGACACAACAAATGCAGATACAAAACGTCTTTGGACTAAATTGGAGACCTATTATGATTTCTAAAGCTGTCGCTGAATTAGGCCAGCGAATTAGGGTTAGCAATGCTTTATGGATCCAACCCTTCCCTTTACAGCAGAAATTTTCGACATAATAGGAAAAAAAACAAGTCGAAAAGTTAAGCCTAATACAACACATGGAAGAAAAACCTGATAATATATTAAAATGCAAATATATATATATACTAATTTTAATATATGCGGTACTACACTTTTTCTTTTGTATCGAGGAGGAAACATAATTTGTTCCTGTACTCACGAAGTAAGTCTTACCATCTACTTTATTGCATCGTCTTTAAATCTTTACTAGTAAATGCGAGTAGGCTATAATTGTATCGTTATATTTTAATAGTATAGTGTATTTTATTTGTAATACTTAAATTTTCTCCTAATATTATTACTTCTTTTCCTTATCTCTCATTAGTGTAGGCAAATTACAGGTGAAGGTTGGCTAGCCCTAAAACTTTGTTTAAACCTGCAATTTTGGTTCGTAAGGCCACGAGATTGTTATCCACTACTGTGGAGGCTAATACTTTCTACTATCTTGACAAGTTATACTTAGGTAATATATATATATATATATATATGTTCTAACATTGGCTCATGAGACGAACTCTTCCCGACAATACTTGTGAAGTTTGATATGCGGGGTGAGCAGAATGCCCAGATGGGAAATTGTATTCTTCTCTCATGCTTGGGAGCAAAACAGAAGTTGATACGTTTCTGGAAACCGCTTTGTTGATACCACATCTTTTCCTTCTCTGACACCCAGATGACTTTCAGCCAAAACAATTTATAGAATGAACACTCCTGTTGAACGGTTTCTATTATTTCATTACATCACGCGCGTAAACCGCGTATTACTTGAGTGAAAGAATGTCGGTATGTTGTGATCAAGATATACCCTGAAGGGTATCCTCAGCGTCAAAGTGGCAAGTCGATTGATAGATCATCCATATGGTGTACTAGGTATGTTAACGAAGTTGATCTCAATCGCATCGTTCTATTGACTCAAGGAACCTATGAAGTTTGTATGAAGGCGAGGAATGCCATGGGCATTTCCACTACGCTCACCAATAACAAATTATTGAGGGCGTGAAAGGGCCTGTCCACGGGATTTAAGGTGGCTTGAAAGGGGACGAAGATCCTCCACATCAGCCTTTTCTTCTTCCGAACACATGCGAAAGGGTTTGTGGAGGCAGCCGCACCCAAGAGGAAGGAACTGCTTAAAGGACTGACTTGTTGAAGAATGAGTGACGGTATCTGTGGAACCACCGCTGGACTGATTTGATCGGGGATGACACCAGCGAAAGGGTTTGTGGGGACAGCCGCACTCGAGAGACGATCTGATCCGATTTTTAACTTTTTTCCAGCGAAATGCTGTGAAGATTAGCACAATTAATAATGCATTTAATTTCTTAAAAAAATTAATTTATATAAATAAATTGTCTTTGACCAATAGTTGTGTGTTCCATTTCGCTACCAAGTAATGAAATAATTTTTAAGGCCCACGGCACTACAACGTTCATAAATGTTACCATAAGTAGCTGAAATCTTTAATCTCGTGTTCATACTAGTAACAACGGGCTCTATCGGCGCAGATTAAGAAATGCTCGAAATAAATTTATGATATTTACTGCAACTTTGACTTAGAACCCTTCTCACTACAACGTGTAATAGTAAACTGAATTACGTAAAACAAGCTTCTAGGTATGAAATAAAACAACATGGTTTTATTTGGTTTGGTCATCAAAATAGTCTGGAGTGTCTGTTAAATAGTCTGTCTCTCGTCCGGGAAATTATCTGTCGTCATTTCAAATAGTTTGTGTAAATTTTTGTCCGTAATGACAAGTACTCTAGTATGGTATACATATGATATGTATAATGCATTATGTAATTTTATTTAATTCGGCTAAATGTACTTTTATACGAATAGTATGAACACGCTCTAACTGAAATTTGCAGTAGATATCCGAAATAAAAAATGTATTTCATGTATTTCCTTACTTTGTTGTAGTGAAAATCCTTTGTTACTAGCAAAAAAGCGAAACTGCGCATTTTTATAGATAGTTTTCATTTTTAATTGCTAGTGAACGTAATAATGGATTTTGGCTATATTTGGAAACACATGTTTATATGTACAGAGAAAGATTTAAAGACATTCAGAAATTTAATTGACCAACAAAATGTCCAATAACATAAAAGGTACGAGGTCCATTTGATGGAAAATAATATTCCCAAAAATTCCAAGGGGAAAAAATCGATATCAATATATAAAGCGAAGAACAAAAGTTATATAAATAATAAAAATAATACATTATTTTCTTAATTGTATTTAAAGTTAATTTCAAAGATTAAAATTTCCTTTTATTAATTGGTGAAAACATTAAAGAAAAGTTCTAATTTTATTAACAAGAACATAGTTTATCATCCAAGTACCAAACATAAGATAACACCAATTTAAAATAGTTAAATTATTCCATTTTATAAGTGAGGATCACAGTTTTAAGAGCCTGAATTAATCCGATTAATTTTAAGAGAATTAATTTCCTTTACCAAAGCTGAGAATAAGTATAATAGAAGTTCCACATATTTATCTTCTTTTAATAAATAAGCCTATGTATTAATACGAGTAACTCCAGTACAAAACGAGTTTTTCTTTCAAGCTTCACACTTTGCGTAACATAATTTTTATACCTTAAAGTTTAACAGTGAAAGGAACGTTGAGTTAATTTGTATTTATTGAACAATTAGTTTTAATAATTAAATTTTAAGAGAGAAGATAATTTAATTTGATGATTTTAATATTTGACTGTTTCACGTTGTAAACTGTTAAAAGTATGGACATAATTTAATTTTTAAATAATTTTTAATCAATTATTTTTTATTAAATATAATTAAATTATCACAAAGTCCTTCAAAATAATCGTGTATAGAAATGTTCAGCTCAATTCAGCGCTTTAAAAGGTGAGGAAAAGAATTTTATAAAATTTTGACACACACATAGTTACGATGTGAGTAGCAGAAAACCCATTAAAAAGGAGGGCAATCAAATTAAATCTGGTACATCCTTAGATTTGAAAAATTATATACGTCTTAATTAGATTTTATAAAAACTAAATTCATTGAATTCGACAATATTTTTTTAGGATAATTGAACAACTTATACAAAACAAACAATATATATTCTTTGTTTTGATGCATGATAGGCTGCTGTTATGAAAAATAAATCAATGGTAAATGTGCATCTTAAATGGAATCAATAAATTTTATTAGGTTGAATTTAATTGCTTGATTATTAGCCTATAATCTATAAAAATGATTTTAATAATTTTTTTTTAAAAAAAGTCTGTTCGAAAATTAAAAATAGTTCTGAAATATCAGTTTTTAAAAACATATATTAATAAACAAAATTTAAAGCCTCTTTATTTCAGCTCATTAGAAATTTAAAAAAAAAAAGAAAAAATTAAATTTATCTCAAGACAAGTACAATGTTCGAAAAACTGCTAAAAGTAATTTAAAAAAACTACCAACCTTTTTTTAAATGTTAAAATATTATGTGTGGAGAGACCTTTTGATAAGAGAGAATATCCACACATAAATAAAAAGAGCAAATGAGAAAAATTTTCATTATTCTTTTTAATAAAAAAAATTTCATATGCATTTTTAAAATTTGGAAAAGAAAATTCTCGATGTCTCCAGGATGAGAAACTCATTATTAAAAACGAATTCATGGTACTTTAAAGTTAACTAAATAATCTTTGATAAAAAATATAGTTAAGTTTTGTTCCGAGCCATTGTCAGTGATACAAAACTTACCTGGCTGCCATGAGAGGACTTGTAAAAATTATTAGGAATGATTTTTTTTTAAGAACATTACTGAACTACACTTATCTTGAAATGTTCCATTTATTTTATCATAATGTATTCATTATTAAAATAGAAAATTAAATTATTGTAATTGTTGTATTATTGTTATTTTTCTTGGGGACCCAAATATTGTGTTTGAATTTCATGAAATATAAGTAATATGTTCTTGACACCAATTATAACACAATTATAAGTTTTTAAGTGTGTTTATAGCCTTAAAAGTAGTATATACAGGATGTTCCATAAATAGTGTCTTATCCCTGCATAGCTAGATACCTCGTTGGAAATACATAAAAAATATCCAAAGAAATGTACCTGTACGATCCATGGCTTACGAGAAAAATATGGTAAACGATGTTATATGATGATAAATGAATAATGATGCATACTCTATTTCATGATGGGGTTCCAGAGTATTTTTGAACTCCTGTACGTGATTGGCTGGATAAGGCACACCCCGGTCACTAAATCGAACGTGTGAGTCTGGTTCAATTGCCATATCTCACATCGTTGGATTGTTTTTCCCATTATCTCAAGGAATTGGGGTCTATAGCAGTGCTTCTCAAAGTTTCAATATTCACGACCCAACTTTAAATCGTAATTTTCATCGCACCCCCTCATACAACAAATATGTATTTAATTCAATAATACTATATTTTGATGCTAAAACTAAGATGCGACTTTAACCTCTTAAGTACCACCGGCGTATATAAACGTCTCGCTTGGCCAAAGCGTTAATTTTTCCTGACGTATATATACGTCTTTCATAATTACGATGTTTTCTGCGTACTGCTATCCATAAAATTATTCCAAAGGCTCTGGAATGCTATAAAAGGACTTTCACAATATTTTAAAAGAATTTACTTATTTCAGATTATTTTTGCTTCTTTATTCCTCCCCTCCAATACATCACATGCGCGCACTTAAGTGGAAAACGGTTGGCATTTGGAAGCGAATAGCGTAACTTTTAATCGGTATTTAAAAAAAAAGGATTTATTATAGACAGTACAAATTATCAAGATAAGTGTTAATTTATTTATATATTTTTATATGACAATCCCATGGGGTCACTAGTAATTATTAAAATTGTTCTTAAGGTATCCGACTACGTTCGGAACCATGATTTTAAAAAAGCGCATAAATGTATACTTTTCATGATATTTAGTGTTACTTAGATTAGAATACATGTATAAATTTGTTTTATAAGGACATTATGACAAAAAAAATTATTTAAATACAATATTTTGGCAAAAAAAATTAACTTAGAATAACCTTTTTTCCAATTGTTCTCCTTTCGTAAAAATGCTTCTATTGTATTAATATTTTGCCTGTATATAGCTCAGACCTCTGTACAGAGGCTCAACTATGAGTTTTGAAAAATTCACATTATTGTCAGAGTTACAACCATTTTAAATAATTATCGGCGTAATTTCTTAAAATTTCTCCTGTTTTCGTAAAACATGGATAAACCGACTTCCAAGTTATGCATTTCAAAAATTGTAGTTGAGCCTCTGTACAGAGGTCTGAGCTATATACAGGCAAAATATTAATACAATAGAAGCATTTTTAACAAAAAGAGAACATTTGAAAAAAAGGTTATTCTAAGTTAATTTTTTGTCAAAATATTGTACTAAAATAATTTTTTATTGTAATACTATTTCAAAATTTATATACATTGTCTAATCTAAGTGACGGGAAAAATACTAAATATTATCCATGTACAGTATTGAAAATCACGGTTCCGAACGAAGTCGGATACCTTAACATAGTATTGTAAAATTAATTATAAAATACTTTGTGTAGCATTGATATATTTATATAAGCATATTATATCAGTGAAAAAGTGTATTTTATTTTTATTATGTCAGAATGTATTTTGTTTGTTTACTTTCGCGCGGTAAATGAATAATATTTTTAAATAATTTTTTGATTTCAACTTTTCAATTAGCTCGTGCCCCCCTCGTAGAGTTGTCTCGCCCCAAGGGGGGCGCACCCCACACTTTGAGAAACTCTGGTCTATAGAGGTGTAGTGACTAAAGGGATGTCTTAAGATTTCTTGAGGCTCTGGACCCCTACACAAATGTAAAGACCACATTTACTCTTTAAAGCAGACAATGCATAGCATAGCGTGTTGTCAAATACTCGTACAAACAATCAACGCAGAAAAATACATGTGCATGCTCACAATCGCAGAAACCAGTTGGTCCAGTTGCTGCCTTTTTACTGAAAGGGGTATGGTATTCAGCGCTTTAAAAGGTGAGGAAAAGAATTTTATAAAATTTTGACACACACATATTTATGGTGTGATAACAGAAATCCCATTAAAAAGGAGGGCAATCATATTAAATCTGGTACATCCTTTGATTTGAAAAAAATTATATATGTCTTAATTAGATTTTTTAAAAATTAAATTCATTTAATTCGGCAAAATTTTTAGGATAAGTTGAACAACTTATACAAAACAAACAATATGTATTCTTTGTTTTGATGCATGATAGGCTGCTGTTATGAAAAATAAATCAATGGTAAATGAGCATCTTAAATGGAATCAATAAATCTTATTAGGTTGAATTTAATTGCTTGATTATTAGCCTATAATCTATAAAAATGCTTTTAATAATTTTTTTTTAAAAAGTCTGTTAGCAAAATAAAAATAGTTCTGAAATAGAAATTTTTAAAAACAGATACTAAAAAACAAAATTTAAAGCCTCTTTATTTCAACTCATTAGAAATTTAAAAAACTAAAGAAAAAAAATTAAATTTATCTCAAGACCAAAGTAAAATTTTTTAAATGTTCGCAAAAACTACTAAAAGTGATGTTTTTAAAAAAACTACTAACCTTTTTTTTTAAAAAAAATAAAATATTATGTGTGGAGAGACCTTTTGATAAGAGAGAATATCCATAAATAAGAACAGCAAATAAGAGATAAATTTTTCATTATTCTTTTAATAGAAATATACAATAAAATGGCAAATTTCAGACTGGATGAGAAAATCTTTATTAAAAACTAATTCACGATACTTTAAAGTTAATTAAATAATCTTTGACAAAAAATATAGTTACGTCTTGTTCGAGCCATTGTCAGTGATACAAAACCTACCTGGATGCGATGAGAAGGACTGCAAAAATTATTAGGGATGGCTTTTTTTTATAAAAAAAAAAAACATTATTGAACTGCACTTGTCTTGAAATGTGTTCGTTTTATTTTATCATAATGTATTCATTATTAAAGTAGAAAATTAAATTATTGTAATTGCTGCATTATTGTTATTTTTCTTGGTTACCCAATATTGTATTTGAATTTCATGAAATATAGTAATATACTATTAACACTAATAACAACACAATTTTAAGTTTTTTATGTGTTTATAGCCTTAAAAGTAGTATATACAGGGTGTTCCATAAATAGTGCCTTATCCCTGCATAGCTAGATACCTCGTTGGAAATACATAAAAAATACCCAAAGAACTGTACCAGTATAATCCATGGCTTACGAGAAAAATATGGTAAACGATGTTACATGATTATAAATGAATGATGATTAATACTATTCCCTGATGGAGCTCCAGAGTATTTTTGAACTCCTGTAAGTGATTGGCTGGATATGGCACACCCCGGTCACTGAATCGAACGTATGGGTCTGGTTCAATTACCATATCTCACATCGTTGGATTGATTTCCTATCATCTCATAGGAATCGGTCTGTTGCTTCTCATGCCAGCTGTCTGACATAGTCAGATCGAGGCTCACGAAATTCATCCTGGCAATGAGCTAGAAGTACGCCTGCCGTTGGCTTTTAGCCTTGAGCATCATACAGGTGACAGTACGATTTAGCTCGGAGAAATTCCCGAAGGAACGATAAATGGCGACACCACCTATCTCCACCTCCACAATTTAGGCATGGAACTGAAGGGGAAATATTCTCCAATCCCCTGCACTCGTGATTCAGCCCACAAGACTTTCGGACCCACTGATTTAACGAGCACGTGCTCCGCGTGTACTCGGAGGGTATTTGGCGCTGCGAGCATCGAACCCAGGCCTTCCGGTCTGGAGTCCGGTGCTCTAACCACTAGGCTACCCACGGCCTTGAATTGGTCTATAGAGGTGTAGTGACTATAGGGATGTCTTAGAATTTAATGAGGCCCTGGACCCCTACACAATTGTAGGGACCACATTTGACTCTTAAAAGCAGACAATGCATAGCATACGTTTTGTCAAATACTCGTACAAACAACAACCCGAAACAAATACATGTGCATGACTCCCAATCGTAGAAACGGATTGGCCCCGTTGCTGTCTTTTGACTGAAGAAGTATGGCAGTAGGCTTAGGCCTGTACATGGAGGATGGTCATTTCATGTATTCAGTTGACATATCGTTCGAAATTCCCAGTGTTTTCGAAAAATACAACCGGAAACGACATTTGACCGTTGAAACTACTAGAATTATGATCTTATTAAGGCTGGAGTCAGTGAGATGGGGCCCTCTCATTTTAGTCGGGCTTTGGGTCAAGGTCAGTTGGCTCAATTCATAAGGCGTCTCTGGTGACTACACATACTGACTTAGTTGCTCGTCTGCATGTTGCTTGTACTTCAGTGTACACCTCGGTGATGCTGTGAAATATGCAATCATCCATTCCCCGGTGCACTCAAACTGGCCTCGAAATGTACAACGACATTTTGAACATCTGTTTTTTATAAATATTTAAAATTTTTTGGAATGTGCCCAAACAGCACGCTTACATTTTTTTTTCGTATTTTTTCCAAAAGTATGAATTCACACACAAAAAGTTTTTCTTTCGGTTTTTTATTTTTGCAACGAGGAACCTGGTTGTGTACCATTTTTTTCTTTTAAGGACAGACTTGAGATGACCCTTGTATTTTTGGTAAATAGGGTTATATTAACGTTTGTATATTTTCTATTATTATTCAAAAAAAAAAATAGAAATAATTGAAATGAAAAACTGAAAAAAACAAAAAAAAAAGATAAAATATAAAAAAGGGGTTTGGGGATTTTTCAAACTGATTTTTTTTCGTTCATGCAGACGCGTTTAACAACCATCACACAACAAAAAAACACCAACGTTATGCGATTTGGGAAAAATTGTAATTTTTTTTTCGATTTCTCTTTTAACCTATTTTAGTGTAGAATTTAAGCGGTTGATTGATTGATTGAATAAACGTCGAACTGTTCACTACACGAGGGGTTTGGCCACGGACCCCGTAATTTTAACGGTCGGACGTGGGCGACACCTGAGCTGGCACCTCCCCCTCCCCAAATACCACACCAACCAAGGACCCTTTACCTCGACAGATTTAGCGTCACGCTGCCCTACAGCCGTCTTTTGGGACTGGGGGAACTCGGGACAAGGGCCACGATTTAATAATACCACCTTTGGGTACCTCCCATAGAATTGGAGAAACACATTGCAAAGTTTGGCTTATGACCAAAAAAAAAAAATGAAATAGTTTTTTTTTGAAGGTTCAATCATCTTTCGGGCAGCTGTTTAATATTATACACGAATACGTAGGTGGAAAAATAAAAAAAAGATCGAAAAATAGAATTTCAAAAAAAATATATTTTTTATCCAGATATGTATATAATTAAAAAATTAATGAACAAACAAATTAAGCATCTTTGAAATCTCATATCATTCTAATTTGCTACAGTATACGTTCCAACATTCGAATTTTTTTTTTCGAATTTTTTTCTTCAAAAAATTTATCGTTTTATATTGTTTTGATTTTTTTTTTATCTGATGAAATATTTGAAGTGAGAAAGATTGCATTTTCAAAAATTTAATGATTTAATTTTACCCTGTCACAAACTGTTCCAATTTAAACCCATCCTATAAGATGAAATTTAATTCTAATAGCAATAAAACGAATGGATTTAGAAATAATGGTTCAACTGAATCATGTTTAGATGGTTTCAAGCTAAAAAACTGAACATTGAATCTTTTATCAAAAAAAAAGGTCCTTTAATAACAACTCAAATAGTTAAAATAGAAGGAAAAAAAAAAACTTTTGAC
>BMAV01021932.1:0-13831 GCA_019973955.1 Trichonephila inaurata madagascariensis
GCACCTTAAAACTTGTTATATAATTGGTAATCATATGAAACCGTTAACCGAGATGCAGAAATTGTGAAGGAGTGATTCTTAAATGCTTCCAATTTAGAAAAAATCAGTGACAAAAATTAAAAATAATAATTAAAATAAGCAAAATAGGAGTTTTAATATTTTGGTCAATTTCCCACATTTTAAATTTTCTGTGTTATCTTGGTCTTTTTTAAAGCATTTCTCCCTTCCCCCCCTTCCTATTCCTCCATTAATCCTCATGTTGAAGCCCGCATGAAATAGCCATCATATGTATGCGGTCTGCGTACAAAACTAACATATGTATGTGGCCCAGCAGAAAAAAGGTTGAGTACTCCTGCTTTAGAGAGACAATAAAACAGAGAAATTTTAGGTTCGTAAGCCAATTAATATATTTACGGTTGTAAGCATACTTTATTTGCTACTTAGATGTTCTTTCAGTAAGTAATAATTCGCTCAAATCTGTTGTTCACATAATGTAAGGAACATAGATCATATAGGTTACATATAATCACAGTGGTAAAAAAAAGGCTTTTAAAATAGATAATTCACTCTAAAACCCATTTTTTATAAATATAGAATATTTTAATATTTTTTTTGCATGTGTGTTTGTGAAACTTGTGCCATATTTTGAATTGAGTAGTCTAGCACGAATTCTGAATTCATGCAATAAAACATTTTGAAAACAAGAAATTCATATATATAAAGTGGTTTTAAATTTTAAAGAGAACACAATATAATGTACATGTGTGTTTGCATTTATATATACATACTAGAGGGCAAAGCGTAAGCAAAAAAGGCATTTTTCAACATACAACCATGAAATTGTTAAAAAAGGTTTTTGCCATGAGGCAGTGAAGAGCAGCTCAGTAGAAAAGTATTGTATATAAGAATATCATCTCTATAACATCAATGACATCACGGGAGACAAAACGGAACTCAAACGCATTGAATGTGCGTGCTTAGAGCTAAGGCAGTTTAAAAAGGAAGGAATGAGGACGTATTTTCAGAAGTGTACAAGTTAAAATGAAATGGGGCATTCATCACGACTACACGAAACCATCTGAATGTCTTTACACGATCGGCAAGCCTAAAGAGAAGCAAAATTTGACCAGTGTATCATAAGGGATTAAAATTGACAAAATTTTAGTTTCAAGAGCTCAAAAAGCCTTCAATATGATAGGTACAGGTGTAAAAGGATTGGCTATGTTCGATCTAGGAATATAACGTCAAGGGATGACTGGATTAGAAAAGGCCCCGGAACAAGACATTGGGTGATATAGATTAGCAGCTGCGGCGTACGGCAACCACACCATAAGTATTACAGTTTACTGAGGCCAGACATCTGCATAAATGGAGTCTATTTGTTGATCGACTTAAAAGCTGCATAATATTAACACAAACCGTTGGCAGCACCATTTACAGTGGTGTCAAGAAAAAGTAGACTGGAGATCTCATCAGTGAAAGTATCTTCTGTTCATTGATGAGAGTCGTTTTATTCTTCGCAATAATCATCAGTGCTATTTAATATGGAAAGAAATAGAGACATGGCTTCATCCCTTTAACATCGGAGAAAGAGACAGTTGGGGTTGTCCTGGAGTGATTGTATGAAGAGGCATTATGTTGAATAGATGAATGGAATATGTTCAACAGCATCTCACTTAACGGAGTGTGTTACTACAATGAAATTATCAGGTCAGTGCTTCTCAAACTTTCAATACTCGCGACCCAATATTCAATCATCATTTTCATCGCTCCCCCCTCCATACACTAACATTGTATTGCATTCAATAATATTGTACTTTTACAATAAAGCTACAGTACGACTGTAACCTCTTATGTGCTACCGACGTATATAAACGTCTCGCCCAGCCAAAGCATTAATCTTCTGGACGTATATATACGTATTTCCGAAGTACGATCTTTTCTGTGCACTGCTATCCATAAAATTATTCCTAAGGCTTTGAAATACACCAAAGGGACCTTGACAGTCTTTGCAAAGGATTTACTTATTTCAGAGGATTTTGCTTATTTATTACTTTTCTCCCCAAAAACCCATCAAATATGCGCGTCTGCAAGGGAAAAACCCCGGCATTGGGACCGAACCGCTCTTTGATCGGCAGTTAAGGAATTAATAATAAACCGTAAAAATCATCACAAGTTAAGTGTTAATACAAGCCCATGGGATCACTGGTAATTACTACACTTGTTCTTAGTATTGTTAAATTAATAATAAAATACATTGTGCAGTACAGATACCTAAATTAATTGTAAAATATAGCATGCAGTACCAGTACACTTATAAGTGTATTATATCAGTGTAAATATCTATTTTATATTTTATTATGTTAAAAGTATTTTGTTTGCTTACTTTCAGTAAATAAACAATGTTTTGAATAATCTTTAGTTTGCAACTTTTCAATATGCTCGCGCCCCCCTTGTGGAGTTATCACGCCCCTCAAGGGGGGCACGCCCCACAGTTTGAGAAACGTTGTATCAGGTGTCAGTTGTCCAAATTATATTTTTTGGCCATTCAGGTTTATTTGGTGGCACATCCATTCAGGTTCTCTGCAGTAAAGGAACATATACAAAGTGAACACATCAATAGAATAAATTGGCAAGTATATGCTCCTCTGATCTAAATTCCATTGAACACCTGTTGGATGTTTTGGGTAGATATTAAGGCATCAAGTCATATTCTCAGGAGAACACCAGACAGCTGAAAAAGATGTTCCAGCAAGAGTGGCAAATCTTACCTTACGATTTGCTGGATAATTTGGAATTGCGTGGGAACAGAGGGTATCATACAATCTCTGCAGTTAGGGAAGGTCATATCTCATGTTAAAGAAATTTGTTTATCGTTTTTCCTCATGATCAGACAATGATTTTACTAACGCAATTCGGTGATAAAAGCCTTTTTCTGCTTTGTTTCATAATGCAGGCACACAATTCATTATTTGGCTACTGTAAATTCTTCAGCCTTTAAGTGCTACATTTTGCCTCTGTAGGGGGAAATTCATGTTACCCAATTGACTTATTTCCGTAAACTTGACAACCTAATACTGCTTAAGTTTCTCACTTGTGTATTTTAGGAGTACTCAACGTTCCTAATCTTTTAAGCGGTTATTCTCTACTTCAGTGCTATTCCATACTTATCCCAAATACACCTGCCGATGCTTTCGTAGAACATGACTTCAAATCACGTTTTTCTTCAGGTTTAAATTTTTTCCCATTTATAATCATTCAACCTCTGTTTTGAGAATGTATAAGATGAACGGCTTGCAGATATATCTTTAAAGAAATTGCTTCTGTTTCAGAGGAGGTTAAGAATATATGTAATGTAATGAAATATTGTCAAGATTTATGTTGAGCGTGACTAATGTGTGTGATGAGCGTGAACTGCTAGGCCATCTTTAATTGGTGATGTTGCTCTTCAAAGAACAGTGGATTAAATATATGTCGAAATAGGAGTTTAACACTACATTATTCCATAAAATGAGAAGATTAAAAATGAGCTTAAAATCATATTTCTATGATATATATATATATATATTTCCCTTTTTGTGAGATTCAAATAGTTTTACTTGGGTTCGAAAAATACTTGGAAAATGGTGAATACTACGTTGTAAAAAAGTCATATACCAGTAATTTTAAAGGAACGTTTAATCGATTAAATATTTTAGATAAAAAATAAGGCATTATATATATATATATGTGTGTGTGTGTGTGTGTATATATATAACTGTCAAAAACACCTCATATTTCAAATATCAATCAAAAAATATTTCAAATTCCAGCAGATTGCACTTTACTACTTTTCAAATGCCTCCTTTCACTAATACTGAGCTTAATTTTCAAAAACAATTTTAAAAGTGATACGTTTTTTCTTAAAATACGTATTGGAGTAAAACCAAACACACAAAAACCAAGAAATTATTATTCATTCCATTGATGATTTATAGAATTTATACTTAACCAGGAATATCTAACAAATAACTTAATCGCAACTAAAAATGTCAGCTTTACATCGGTTCTGAGGTAAAGGGGCATGTTAAATATCAAGAACAATTTTTTTCTCGCTTGGCTTTCTTCTTAGAATACTTTTAGTGCAAAAACATATTTTTGCGCTTTAAACTTTTAGATGACATAGAGGACTTGGCGAAATTTACTCGTATAGGTACACTAATATAGTAATCTTATAACAGAAACGGGTTGCGTCAAAATGGGTTGCAATGTGTAATCAGGGCAACAAAAAGAAATCATTCGATAGCTTGATGTACGAAACATAAAGTTATATGTGCTATTAAAATACGAATTAACACTAAAATGTCCGGGATTTGGTTTCCCTTAAACCAGTGCTTCTCAAACTGTGGGGTGCGCCCCCTAGAGGTGTAGTAATCCTGCGAAGGGGGCGCGAGCATATCGAAAAGTCGAAAAAAAGGTTTAAAACATTACAAATTTACTGAAAGGAAGCAATCATATACTGGTATATAAATATAATACTAGTATATTAATAATAACTGGTATATAAATAATATACCATTATATTATTTATACTGGTATAATATGTTCTGGTAAATGCATCATTATTGCTCAATGTATTTGATAATTATTTTATCAATACTAAGTTAGGAACAAGATTAATACTTATTAGTGATTCCTAAAGGCTTGTCATATACAAAATTATATGCAAAATTTATAATACTTATCTTGATAATTTGTACGGTTTATAACTAAAGTCGTACTATAGCTTTACGTCATGGTACATTATTACTGTATTCAATTCATTGTTATCGTAAGGGGGCGATGAAAATAATGACTGAAAAATTGGGTCGCAAATATTTAAAGTTTAAGAAGTACTGCCTTAAACGTTCACAGGTGTCGTTTCGACACCTCAAAATAAAATAAATAAAATAATTGCAATAACAAAATAATTGCACGGCCACTGTTCTGTAGGGTTTAGTTTTAAGACATTTTAGTATTTTTTCATGTAATTATATCGTATATTATGACCCTTTATATTATAAAAAACTGACATTGAGTTCATGTTTTGTGAAACTTGTTGGACCACTGCTTTGTCGCAAAACATTTCGAGTCACAAATCTGCCAGGAGCATTACCATTATGCGGTATCCATTCTATGCTATCCTTAGTGGCACATATATCCACGATTTACTGGAACATTATCAATTATATCTGCATTTTCATAAAAATTGTTTGCATTTAATCTTATGTTTTGATTGGAATCTAAATTAGAGCAAGACAACTGACAAATATCCGGTTCATTCTCAGAAAAAGCTCTTGCAACAAATTAACAATTTCGTCAGGGCTTAGACCTCTTCTACGAGTCATCGTTTTCAGGTGTCTGCTTTGCACAAGGTTCGAAAATCAAATGATTTTTTTTATGAGCATATAAGCAAATATTATGTAAAGAAACACTTAGACACAACTATTTTAGTATAGCGGACTCTCTCTCATTTCCTCTGTAAACCCCAATTAACCCTTCCCAAGGGTTTAGTAAAGTAAGTTGAACTTCACGGGGAGACTGGATCTTTGGACCTCCCCGCCCCCATCTTCTTAAAAACCACGATATTGCTGGGTGTTGTTTTTTTGGGTTGTTGGGGGGAGAGAGGGGGGGTTTCATTAAGGCAAGGATCAATGAGGTAGCTGGTTTCGGCTATTGGAAGACCATTCATTTTGGGGAAGGAAAACACGGGGACCGGCCCTTCTCAGAAAAAAAAAAATTTAACTATTGAGATGAAAAACTATTTCTTTAAAAAGGGTTTCTTCACGTTTCTTCCCCGTCACATGGATATGGATTGAATAGATCCTCCATCCCCATCTGATAAAAAATTTTGGCGCTGACAAGTGGAAAATCGGGAGTAAAAAAAACAAAGTTCTTTGGGTTTTGGTAGGGGTAATGCAGGCGAATGGCATCACAGTCTGGGGGAGTATTTTTCCCGATTTCGGGGGGAAAAAAAGTCCTGGGAATTTTGACAGTAAACGGGGAGTTTTGTATGTAAACACTTTGTCATTAGTTGATAGCAGTAGTTGAGAAAGTTTCTCAATGGTTTCCCTCAAGTTGGGGAAAAAATTGAAGTAAAGATTTCTTTTGCCGGGTTAGGGTGAAAAAAATTTTTAAAAAAGTCAAGAATTAAAAAATTTTAAAAAATAAAAATATGGGAAAAAAATTTAAAGAATGAATAGTTTGCATTTTCAACCCAAAGATTACGAAGCAATATTTTAAAGGGGGGATTAAAAGGGGCCAGGAGTATTCTCTTGTGTCTTTTTATTTTTGTCATTTAAGTGGTAATTTTGAATGTCTTTTAAAATTTTTGGAATTTTTTGGTATTGGGGAGATTATTAAAAATTTAATTAAAAGGGGTTTTTGAATAAAATTTTTTTAAAGGGTTTTTAATATAAAGGGGGGCCCAAATAGATGTAGGAGTTTCGGGTTGTATCTACGACCCCAATTATATTTCTAAAAATTAATTTTGCGGGGTTTCCCCAAAATTTTAATATTAGTATTTGCGGGGTTTAACCCCCACAAAAGGGAAAAGGCATAATTTAAAAAATGGGACGCAAAACAGCAGTGAAAAGAAGTACCTTGTTTTTTGGGGGTTCTCTTTCCAAATTTCCCGGGTTTAAATTTGGGGGAAAAATTTTTTTAAGCGCGACCCGGGGAATTTTACCGCATTAGAATATAATTTTCCAAGTGGTGCTTTATCTAAAACGATCCCTTTAAGTTTTTTTGTCCGGGAGATTAGTGAAAGGGGATGGGAGAAAGCGTGGGAGGTGTGCCATTCTTTTTTTTCTTTTTTGGTAAAAAGCACAAAAACCCTTTTTTCTGCATTGTTTTTTTATTTTCCCTTTGTATTAAAGAAATTTTTCCAGGAGAGAAAAGGTGTTTTTTAGAGCAAAAGTGTGATTGTCTTGTGTTTTTTTTAACGGGTTATACATGTGTCGTCAGCATAAAAGGTTTATCATTGTTTGTGGATGGGTGGGCATGTCTTTTTATGAACAGTTTTAAAATAATTTTGGGGCCCTTTGGGGGCAAAAAATATTTATGTTGTGTGTGTCAGAGAGTGTGTTGTTGACTCAAAAACTAAAAAAATACCTGTTTTACAAGGTAAGAATTTATGTTTTTTTAAAAATTTAAATTTGAAGGAGGAAAGTTAAAAATTTTAATAATAAATGAGACCACACCCCCCGGGGCCGGTAAAAAGCCTTCGGAAAATAAAAAAGACAGTTCCAGTGGGTTGCCTCTGAAACCCGGGGGAAATTTTTTCCCGTGAGTTTGAGGGGGGGATGAAAAGTAGAAAATGTTTGGTAAAACCCCATTTTGGGTTTTGGGGTTAATTATGTTAGTTTTTCCCAGAAATATACGATTTAAAATTTGGAAAATGATATGATCTGTAATTTTATTTTGGGGGGTTTGGGAAGAAAAAGAAATTGGCCTATAACCTTGAGGGTGATGAATTTTTTTACCGGGTTTTTTAATGGGGAAAATAATGGCAGTTTTCCAGTTGTTGGGAAAAAGTGCCTAAGGAAAAAAAATTTTTTGTTGATAAGATAGGTTAGAATAATTTTTTTGAATAATGTAAAATTTTTTGGGATCTTTTTTTTGGATATTGTCTATTCCTGGGGCCCTTGTTGTTTTTTTAGCTTGTTTAAATGAAATTTTGGAAATTTCATCGGGTTAGTAGGAGCGATGGGAGTGGGGGGGAAGGGGGAAAAAAAAATTTTTCCCCCGCGGGCATTATGACGTCAGAGTCAATTGAAGTGTTGAAATTATTTTGGTTTTTTCGTGAAATTGTTTTTGGGGGGTTTACTTCACGCAGCTTTTCCCCCTTTATCTCCGTGGTTTTAAAAAATTTAACCAAATTTTTTAAGGAACTTTTTTAAAAAAAATTTTGTTATACAGTCATGAATTTTTTTTTGTGCATTCTTTCATTGTTTTTTTAAATTTTAAATGAGAGCATTTTTCAAATTTTTGATTTTTTTTTTTAAAAAAATTCATATGTGGAGTAACACGTAAAAAATTTTTAAAACGGAAAAAATTTTTGTACATTTTAACCCATAAATAATTTTTGGGAAAAAACTTTTTTTGACCCTCTATTAAAATATTTTTATTTGTTTAAAAACATGTGCAAAGTTTTTAAGGCTATAAAAAAAGTAGTTTTTCAAAAAAAGTTCCTTTTTTTTTTTGAAATTTACAGTTTTTAGTAGAATTTAAAGAAAAAATTTTCTATTAACCAATGCATACCCCGAACTATAACTTGAATTGTTTGGGGTCATCCAAAATTTTTCTTCTTTTACTTTTGATTGTTTGTTTTTAATTCTAAAAAAATTTTGGTTCATTGTAAAGCTTATTTCCTGCCCTTTAAAGCACGCATGATCTACATCTTGCAACGCTGACATTTGTAAAAAACCAGGGGTTGAATGCTTAATTTCATCTAAAAAATTTAATTTAGTAATAACACTTTGACTATAAAAAACATTGCCTTAAAGTACCCAGTTTTAAAGTTCACATTACAGTTTTTGGAATTATAGACCAAATACCATTTACGCTTTCACCCCTTTTTAGTTTTTTTCAAAAAAAGCATCTAGAATAAAAGTGCAAAAATTAGAGAAACCCTAAATACTTTTTTGCAATTCCTAAATTTCAATAGGTAAGTTGTGTTTATGCTTTTTAGTGTAACCCCATATAAGCATTAAAAAACAAAATGTGTGTTTATGCTTTTTATTGTTATATCTACACCCAAAACACCCCCATGGGGGATAAACCGTTCGTAGATTCAAATCTGGGGAGATTTTTTTCCAAAAAAATAGCCTTAATAGCTTGCCTTATGGTTTTTTTAAAATTAACTGAGTTGATTTTTAATAGCCAAAATGTAGTATCTTTTTCAATTTAATTTTTTCTGCATCTGTTAATCTATTACGCCATTCTAGAGATTTTTTTTTCCTCGAGCTCTTTTTCCTTTTTTTAAATTTTTAAAACCCTTTAGGGTTTTGTCCCCCAAACCTTTTTTTCAACATGACCAACACATTCTAATTTTTTTAAATGGTTTACATCTCTTTTAAAATTTTTGATTCTAAAACTGCTTTGCATGCTTTAGAGTTCCCATATAGTTCAAGTATTGTGTATATCGTAAATTGTGCAATGCCTTTTAGGGGATGAAAAATACAAAAATGCACCTTCAACTTCCATTCCCGTATTATTTCCAATATTTTCTGAACACTCATTGCAATGTCCCTTGTCGTTAAAATTACATGAACCCCGATAATATTTTGCATCAACAAAAATTTTTACAGTGTCCCCAATTTAAAGCCGGGAACAATAAACCCTTTACAAAATATAGCCCCCCTTTTTTTCCGGGGACCATCGATAGCCACCGGTACATTTTGGGCCCCCCATTATTATTTATAACCGATTATTGTTTCGGCGGGAGCTAACGTCATAAAACGGGTGTTTTTCTATGTTGCGGGTTTTTTAATTTATGCATGGACTTCCAAAACCCACTTTGGTGGGGTGACAAATTCATAACTCCACAAAAAAATTTTCCAACTGCTTCTTTTTTTAAAATACCTCTTTAAAATATAAAAAACCCATGTTCACTTCATGTAATTTTTAAAAACTTTTGATTAATAAGTTTTGTAAACTTAGTATTAGGGAAAAGTTTTTAAAAACACCACAAATATCACAACATATTAACAATTTTTAGCCAAACCCTGGTTTGGCAATCAAAAAATTTTTGTAAATACCTTGTTTTTTTCATTTTATTTATGTAATTAATGTTGTTTGAAAGCACAAGAAAACAGTACAATGTCAGTCATTCCACAAAAAAATTCAAATGAATTTTTTAAAAAAAAACATAACCCCTTTTTTTAAACTTTTCCCAACCCTTTTTCTTTCAAAAATTTAATTATTTTTTGTTGGAATTTGTGTCTGACTGTTATGAACATTTAATTCCTCGAAAGTTTTTGGTTTTCGTACCTACTTTTAAACTTTCGTTTTTGGTTTTATTATTAAACTGGGGGCATTTTTATAAAATCATTTTGATAAAAAAACCCATTCTGCCCCAATACAAAAAAATTTGTTATATTTAACCGCGTAAAAAAAAGCATGTAAGCTACCACAAAATAAACAGCTACAACTATTCACTTCAATTTCCCCTTTTCCCGAATAAGCGTTTATCAAAATGGGAAATTTTTTTTGATCAATTTAAAATATTTGGTAAGGCTGAAAAGTAGCTTAAGTCTTTTTTTTTTTGATTTGAAAGGGGGGTGGCAGCCAGCTGTTTGGGGGGTTTGGCAAATGTAAACAACTTTTTAAAAAAAAATTAAAAAATACTTTAATTCAGCTAGAGCAAAAAAAATTGCATTAGGGAAAAAAAAGAGTGGTATTTTATTTTTTTAATCAAAATTGAAAAAACGATTTTTTAAATTTGATTTTTGTGAAGTGACCCCCCGAGTGTTAGTTTTGAGGTTTGTGCTTTCTGGTTGGGCGGTTATAGCGGGCGCCAGAAACGGGGTTTAGAACGAAAAAATCTGGCGTTTTTTTTTTAAAAAAATTTTTTTCATTTTTAAAAGGCTATTATCCCGTTTTTTGAGAGCCCCAAGTTTAGTTTTTCAAGGGGGGGTTCTTGTGAGGGGTTTTTTTAGTTTCGCTTAATTTGTGCTTGTAGTCTTATCTGTTTTTTGAAATTGGGTTAAGTGTGGTTTGAAAAAAATTTTTTTAGCGATTTTTTTAAAAACATATCTCTGATATATGACTTGGGGTGTATGCGTGTCAAATGTTTCTGATTTTTTGGGGATGTAGAATGGGCGGAGCATACGGCTTCAAAAAAAGTTAGTAATTTTATTCCCCAAAAAAACCCGGGGTTTTTTTGTATAATTTTCAAGATGAATATTATTATTAAGGTGCTGCAAAAAAAGAAAGCCAACAGGTGGAAATTGTTAGGTTTTTTTGATGAATTGGGATATTAAAAGTTAAAAGAACAGGGTTATGATCAGAGGATAACCAGCTGGGGATGCAATGGGAATGGGAAGTTAAAATTTCCAGTTAATGTAATATCTAAAGTTTTTTGTGAGTTATACCCTACCTGGTGGGGTATCGATATAAATGATTTCAGATATTAGATCGGGGAAGCCCTTTTACTGATTTCCCTATGGCCGAAATTAGCAATTAAACTATTTTTTGTGGCATTAAAATCGCAAAAAAATCACCAAATGACTCGGGGACCTGAAGGATAGTTTCGAGGTCAAAAGAAAAAGATATAGTTATCAGAGGGGGGGAGGAATTAAATAGAAGTTATTGCAATTGGGTCTAGTGAGGGTTGAGGGGCCCGATTCCCCAAATGAATGGGGTGAAGAACTATGAAAGTGAGGTATAGATTTTTAAAGGGGATTAAAGTGCCGCCGCCTGCCCTTTCTGTGATACGATCATTTCTGTAGCATTTGTAATTTTAACGTTTATGGTTTTTTTTAGGCCTCAGATGTGTTTCCCCTGAACAAATTAAATCGGGGTACTTTCTCAAAAAATTTAAATTGATAAATTTTTAAAAGCCGTTTTGGTTCCAAGAACACAAACTCGGGCCCAAACCCATTAATCGACTTTTCATAAAAATTATCCATAATATCTACTAAGGCGTATAACTCGGTTTTTAGTTTGTTTTTTTTTAATTGTTTTTCCCTTGGGGGGAATTTGATTAAAGTTATATTGTTAATTTGAAGTTATAATACTGTCTAGCATTTAAAATTTTTGAAGGATTGGGTGATGAAAAGCATTTTTTTTGGTTATTTTTAATTTCATTTTTTTGAGAGGGAATGACGTTGATGTTTTGGCCTGAGTTTCGAGGAACGGCAGAAACCCACTATTTGTGCCGCCATTTGTGGATATTTTTGGTTAGAATTGGTAGGATTTGATTTTTGTTGCATTTGTATAAGAAACATTAGGTCTAACAATTATTGATTACGTTGTGTAGTTGTTTTTGTAGATCCCTTTTTTGGGGTTTAGGGGAAAGGGGGATTTGGCATAGTTTGCCGTGTCCAACAACCTTACAGTTTTCAATACATTTGTTCAACACGTTGTATTACACATTCGCGAGTTTGGTGGGGTTCACCGCATTTAAGACACCTGGTTTTTAAATGGCAGTTTTTTCCTATGATTTAAAATTTTTGCATGGGAAACATTGGGTTCCCCTTGCTCTCATAGCCTCAACGCGGGCAGTTAAGAAACATAATTTATTTAAATCAAAAATTTTTGAATTTGGGGTGTTGGGGGGTAAAGAAATTAAGAATACCCGGGAGGGGCTGATTTTAATACGGTCGAAATTGGGGATACCATCTAGGTGAAGCCGAGTTCTATTGTCATTTTTTATTTCATCAGTTTTAGGGCGGGGTAGTTCTTTAATGATTGAGAGTTTAATGATTGAGTCCCAAATTTTTATTGGGAGTTTTTCCTTTGGGGGTGATGACGAAAAAATTCGTATTTTAAGCTTTTAAAGGGGAATGAGTTGTCTGTGTAATTCGTTATGTTTGTGTAAAGTTTCAAGTACTCACCGGGAGTTTTTGTTGATGGGAGTTTGTCCGTATGATTTTCATTTGCTGTTTGTATGTATCGTTTTTTTAACATAATTATGGTGGTACATAGTTAAAATAGGTGCTTTTTGGTGTTTTGGGTTTCGTGGGAATATAAGGTGTTTTCTTTGGGTAGAGGTGTTTTTTCCATGTTCGGGGTAGTTGTACAGAGTCAGTAGTGAGATTGTTTTCGTCGTTTCCTGAGATAAAATATTAAATTTGTTTGTAAAATCAATTTGAAAGTTTGGTTGAATTCAATTTAAAATTTTCTAATTTTGTTTGAAGGGCGTAGTAAAACCATCAGATTTTTCTTTACGTTTTGTCGGGTGAGAGTTTTCGGTTTCCCTAATAAAATCTTTTCTATTATCCTGGTATCTGATTCGTTCGTTAGTTCTGGCGGGGAAAAATTTATGTGGACATCCAAAGACACAAGGGAGGACAGCTGTACTACCGCTTGATGATGCAGACGGGAACTCATAGAGTTTTCCCGGAGCTCCCCTTTAAAAGGGGTTGTCCAGGAGCTCCTTCACATAGGTATTGCCAGGGGGCCCCACATAGGGGTTTTCCGGGTAAATTCCCGAAGCTTTCAGCGCATCGATAGTAAACTGTTGTCCTCATACAAATGTTGAGTATTGGTCCACTTCCTTGGCAAGTTGCTGCAGTTGTGAACAGATCTTTGTCGGCGAGGGTGTGCTGGGCCTAGTAGGCGCCCGGTGTTCCATGTCCAGAAGAGTGTCAAAATTCAGATCCATAGTCGAAAAGGAGTAAAATCCAAAAATAAGGATTGAAGGAACGAACAAATGGGTGTCACTCTACCCTGAGAGGTCTAAAAAGAGCTATAGAGACGACTAGCTATTGCTCCCAAATTATCGTTGGGAAATCCAAAGATAGTACAAGTCAAACAATAAAGAGCGTATTTGCTATTAAACTCTGATCAACGTTCCGTAACAAACTGAACGAAATCTCAATTCTACTCAAAATCTTCCTTCACGGGATCTGATCTAAAAAATCTTTCATTGAAGGTCAAATAAATGTGCAATATTATCTCCAGAAGTTTGTTTTACTAGTGGTATCTGCTTAGTGAATATATTATGAAGAATATTTATAATGAAAAAAACTTTTTTTTGTTAATGGAGAATATATTTAGTTTAAAAATCCCTAAAATTGAAAACAAAACGGTTTTGTTTAATCACCAAATATGATTAAAAATACGAAAATTTTTTAAAATTCAAAAA
>BMAV01021933.1:0-19051 GCA_019973955.1 Trichonephila inaurata madagascariensis
AAAAATTATCAATTCATTACGAAATTTAGTTGCCTACAATGTTTCTGAAGCCAGATCAGATTTTTCAAAAGACAGTACTGATAACATTCTAATAAGAAATAGCAAAATAAGTGAAAGGAAGATGAGTAAAGACCTTCGAAGGGTTTATTGGATTATGGTGCTGAAGTAAGCCCCTCAACTATGCGGACAATACTCCTGGAAGTTAACTGTAAGTCAACAAGACCGAGGAAAAACCAATTTCAGTTCAGAAAAAGGTTGAAACATGTTTAGAGCATTGACCAAAAATTAGCAATCCTGGACTGTAATAACTGAAAATCACCTTCTTCTAGTCGTTAAAACACATTTATTTGTACAGGGATGTAAATTAGGTGTAGTTATGTGACATTTTTTCCGTTTTTCCCTAACAAAACCCTCAGTTCTTGACGGCCACGATTAATGAAAACTTTTTCCACCCCAAACCCAAGAAGTAAAACGAAGCATAAATGCAAATAAGATAACCTTTAAAGGATAGAAATTTTAAAGGAGAAAAAATGGCAATTTAGAGAAAGTTCAGTGTGGAAAGATAGAAGTGTTGATCGACGGTTAGAATCAAGACCCCCCCTCGCCAACCCAACCCAAGGTAGGAAGATTATATTCTGAAGCTAGTATTTTTTAAAGATTGAGATTAGGCGGATAAAATATATTTATATTGATAAGTGATCTAATTGCCGATCTGATTTTTAAAGAGGGGTTTTTTGGTTTATTCTCACTTAATATAAGTTTGTTCGATATCTTTTTTTTAAGTAAAATTCTTAATAAAAGTCATATTAAAAATTTTAAGAATGTCTCATTTCCCGAGAACCCCACACCCTAACTTACGCTAAAACCCCGACATTAGCTATCGAACGATGGCTATGTCGCAGTTAAAAAGTGAAGATGAAACCTGCTATCAGAGATCATACCCCACAGACTGTAAAAAATCCTTCTGAACAAATGTTTTGGTGTTTTTTTTTCACAACAAACGGTACTAGAAGCTTAGTTTCTCTTAAAGCCGTGATAAATTCTGTCAAATACATATAAACATTACCAGAATTATTGCACATGGAAAAAAATTTTATGGACATTTCAACATGACTTGGCTTTCATCACAATTTAAAAATTTGGGTCAGTAAAAAAAAAAATAAAAATGCTTAATTGGCCGGAAAATTCGACCCAAACTTTTTGGAATTTTTGGCATTTCAAGATCCATAAGATGAGTTCACGGCAACAGAACAAATAATAAAAAAATGCTGACAAGGTTTTCTTATGATGAAATTAAGAACATTTCGCTGCATTAGTGAAGTCAATACCAAGACAAGTTGAATATTTCGCTACAGCAGGATATATTTGTACTAAAGTAGATTTTTTTTGTCTACTTAAAGGGGATGTTATTATTAAGGATCGACTACGTTCGGGGTCGTGATTTTTCCCAAAACAAAAAAGGGAAAAATTTTGATATTTAGTGCCCCTTTAAAAAAAAAATTATAATAATTTTTAAAAAATTTTAATAAAATTTAAGTAAAATTTTTGACAAAAATGAGCATAGAAAACCCATTTTCAAAATATTCTCCTTTTTGAAAAAAGCTTCTATTACTAAAATTTTTTGTGTTAGTAACCCCGTACAGAGGCTCAGCTAGAATTTTGAAAAATATAACTTAGAAGTGGGTTTATCCATGTTTGACAACAGACATTTTAAGAAAAAAAAAAGCCGATAATTATTTCAAATGGTTGAACTCTGAAAATAATGGAATTTTTTCAAAATCATAGTTGACCTTTGTACAGAGGTCAGCTTAAGGGGAAAAAATATTATTATAATAAGTATTTTTAAAAAAGAAATATTTTAAAGGGGTTTTTATTCAATTTTTTAAAATAGTTTTTAAAATAATTTTTATTAATACTATTCTTAAAACAATTTTAAAAACATTTTCTAATCTAAGTGACATAAATATCAAAAATTTTATCCATTTTACGCTTTTACAGAATCACGGTTCCGAATAGTCGGATATAAACAAAGGTTTTTTAAAAAACCGTTTTCTTACCGTTTGTCCCAATTAATTCGAATAGCATAGTAAAATCACAGTTAATCACTATTTTCCGCAAGATTAATAGAAGGACCCGAATAGTACCGTTACCAAATATGTTTCGATTTGCTTACAATTGATAAATTTGAGAAAAAACTGTACAAGCCTTGCTAAAAGTCTTTCAAATAACCTTTCATCCAGCTACGATGAATCATTTGTAACGTTCAGTGATAAACGAAGAAAAATGGTGCCCTAAAAAAGATCCGCAGAGTGAGTGAAACTTTATACCAAAGGACAACACATTAGCTTCATTTCCGCAGGGGATCCAGGGGGAGGGAGGGGAGGAGTTAAAACTCTTTTTCTCCACCCTCTGTATTTGAGTTGAGACAATCTCGTCCAAGAAATATAAAGTTACCTTTCTTTCCTGGGGAAGGGGAAAAGGGATTGATGTTAAAGCCCCAAAACAGAAATAAGTTTTACATTCCTACAGTTTTGTCTCGAGTTCCTTTTAGATAATGTGGTTTCTTTTAAAAACGTCCTCTTTCTAAGTAAATACAAAAGGTTTGGGTCTAGTCCTCAAAACACAAAACTTAAAAGATGATTTTTCGTGAAAAACATATGCTTTTAGAGGAGGAAAATCAGAAGTGAGAACTATAGAAAGTGAGGTTGTTTATACATGGTATGGTATAAGTACACTGATTCGAGATATGGTAATCTACATTAGATTTTAATTTAGATTTTTTAAAAGCCAAACCAAAAGACAATTCAAAATGAAAGCACGACAAAGAACGGAATAACGCTTGAAGGAATTTTTTTTTTTTTTTTAGATATTTAAATAATTTTTCTAGATATAATTAACCTATTTCAGCTATCATAAACCTATTGTTTCCTTTTTAGAATACAATTAATTAACAAATATGATTGTGCATATATTTCGCACAAAAATATTACTTTATGAGTACAGACATATGAATAAATAATTTTATAGGACAATACCAATATCCCCTAGCTTTTTATTCACCTAACTAATCCCTGAGATAACGTTACAAAATTTGAAGTTGGTGGTCATTTGAAAAAAAAAAAAAAAAATTGAAAATTGAAAGTGAAGTCGTGTGGTCATTAGCACACACACTCTTTTTGATGTGTAACATCTTTCCTCTCGCTTGCTGGATATTTGTTGGAGTGATTTCGTGAAAAGGGACGGAAATGAGTAACAGGAAGTGACGTAACCATGAGCTATTTGATTTGACCAATGAGAGCACACACTAATCCTCGGACCAGTTTTAACGTATGCCACGCCAATCTGGATGTATGTGTGTGTTTGTGTGTAATTCTGGTCTTTTAAAAACAAACTATCACTCCCTTCCCATGATTTTGAGTGTGAGGAAGAGCGCACAACCCTCTCGTTATTTTCTAATACTGTTAACTGTTTTAATGTAATTGTAACTGTGATCTTTTTTTTAATGTTGTTTTAGTTTGAATTTGAAACCCATGAAATAAAAAGTTGAACTGAGCTAACCGAAGTAATAATTCTTTAATTACGGTCTTTACAAGATTCGAATTCTTATTCAGGATAAACTTACTCGTATTTTATTAAGAATGTTGAACTTTGTCAGACGCTTAACAGTAAATATAACTATTAATAAGTAAGTAATATGGAATTATTCGAATAAATATTTTAGTGTGCGTATCTTTTTCATACTTTCAGGTTAATTCCTTGTGTTAAATAAATAAAATTTTCATTAAAGATTTAATTATTCGATAAAAAATATTTATTTCAATCATACTCGATTCATTTCTTTTTCCAGGATTTAAGTTACTATTGCGTATTTACCACGATAACATCTCCAAGATTGATTGAATATTAACGTCACGCTGTTTAACTACACGAGGGCTTTTGACCATGGTTCAAAAATTACCGTGGTCGTCGTCAGAAGTGACGTGGACGACACCTGAGCTGGCACCCCCCTCGTCTCCTAACTACCACACCACCAACGGGGGAGGACGTTTCAGCTCTCGACAGATATAACATCTCCAGATGCTACTCATCATATGCGACTACTGTAAAGGCTCGTTTCTTTTTCTTCTTTTTTTGTTTTACTCGGCCTCAAAATATTCTAAACATCTTGAAATTTGAGAATATGTTTTGTTTTTCTCAAAAATTACAATATAAATAGCTAATGGTCATTATTTTTTACACGTGAGGAGTATATTAGTCATGACACAAATTCCTGTAACTTCTCCGAGACGAGCATACTCGACAATCACATTAATTCTTACAGCAGGTGTCTGCTTCGCTAGCATTATACGTCTTTGTAACTGAATATGCTTCCGAATCTTTTCAAAAAAGACAACCTTTTTTTTGAAAAGTTTTTATATGCGGGAATTAAATTTAAGCGGAAATAAGAAATTTCATGTCGTGAACGACAATATTCCCAAGGAGGAAAAAAACTTTAATGCTGCGAGGTGGAATAAAATTACCTCCTAAGCTCTAATCTAAGAGCTCCATTTCATTAGCTGACACAGTTAACGTGCATTCATTATAGGGGAGACTGATTCTCCGTCGAGAATTAACCTAATTGGCTGTACTTGACTTTCGTATCGTAATAAAGGACCAATAGGTGATTAGTCGGCTTACGTAACATGTATTACATCATGGGATTCATTAATCTGTTACCATAGTAACTCACGACGCTTTTCTCTTGTGATTAATAAATTAAAACCGATTTTTTTCGCCTAACCAAAATAAAAATTACTTTTTAAATTCTTTTTTCGTTTTTTTCCTTTTATTTAATAAAATATTTTGTTTAAGTTAATAGAAAATATGTGGACATAACTAATTTTCAGCTTCGAATTTAATTGGAATTTTACTTTACAGATGGTTAAAAAATTACGCTCATTTGGAAGTTTCTTAAGTTACTTTTAAATATATCAACAAATTACAATAAATATTGTATCACAAAAACTTTTTAAATGGTTTACTGATACAAATTTCTCCGAGATAGGTATTTTTCGATCAGATTAAAAGCTCGTACACGAGATATTTGAATAACCATGTAAAAGTCATACAGAGTCCAATTCAGGGACAAAATTCTAATTAGTAATCTCTATACAGGGAGCATGAGTACAGCGTTTCAAACTTTCGGGACAGTAAATCTAGATCAGTGATTCCCAAAGTGGTCTTGTGACATCTCTCGCGTTCTTCTTCTAATATAACCCCTACGTTCTTTTGCCATTAATCGTGGCCGTCAAACTTTTCCAACCCAAATCCAAGTAAAACGAAGCATAGATGCAAATAAGATAACCTTTAAAAGGATAGAAAGTTTAGTGAGCAAAATGGCAATTTAGAAGAAACTCCAGTTCGGAAAAGGTGGAAGTGTAATTCGACGGCCTACAAAGCACCGGATATCCAGCCATAACTACAAAGGTGCATACTATTGCACACGAGAAGGCCCATCAGTCTACCTGAAAGTAATTGAATCATTGAGGTATTCAACCAAGGTAAGGAGAATATATTACGAACGTTAGTATATTATTGAAACGAGATTAGGCGGATCTAGCTTATATTTATATTGATAAGTGATGTCTAATTGCGCGATCACCAGGTTAGTTAAAACTGCGTACTTTGGTTTATTCTCACTTAATATAAGTTTGATCGATATCTAAGTAATTTAAATTTTTAATAAGTCAGTAAGAATTATAGAATGTCTCATTCCGATAATCCCACACCTCTAACATACGCGGAAACCCCACGTCATAGCTATCGACAGAGGGCTATGTCGCAGTCTATATCGATCACTAGATGTCCATGATAACCAGCAAGGGGTCAACGTTAGCAAAAATATAATTTGGGGATCCATGAGATGTAAATGGGAGCCTACACGATAGTGGCTCTCATTTAACCATATCGTGTCTTTAATTTTAAAAGAAAATTTAATCAGGTGGAAACAAACAAATTAACTTCCCAGATTTATTAACTAAAATTATAAAAATCTGCAATTACAAAATGACAGCATAAGTTTTATTAAAACACAAGAATCCTCATTTCAGCTTCTATTCCCAGAATTAAGCTAAAGAAATATAATATTGGAAGCCGCGAGTTTTACGAGTTTCTCAATTTGTCAGAGACAATCTGCCGGAAAAAGGACTTTTTAACATACCTTCGACATTTAAATTTCCTTTATTTAGATTTTGAAACTAGGTTTGAGAATGCTTTGACTGAGGTAATACAACAGAGTATGCAATGAGTTCACATGGTCACATTAAAAAAACACACGAAGATCTTAATGTAAAGTTTAGAAGCGGATGTCAGCAAAATTTTTACATTACTTACATTTAAAAGATATACCTGTTATTTATTCTGGATTATGGAATATTTTTGAGAAAAGTTTTTTTATTGCTTTTCCTGCTGAGAAGGAGTTTCAGCGGGATTACCAATCTCCAAAACGAAAAAAGAAAGGAAACAAAAGACTGACGCACTATTAACCGAGGAGGTTTAAATCGGAAACTAAAATCTTATTTTTTTTTGACAATTTGAGATTTTACATTTTAAAAATTGTATGAATTTTAACCTTTCTAAAATACCTTACCTTAACCTCTAGGGTAATTAGAAGCCCTTAAGACCTATTTTTAAATAATCGTTGAGAGCACTAGGCCACGCCATTTAAATGACAAATATAAACAAAAGAATTACTTCGTTTTTGCTTAAAAAGTTGAACGTCTAATATATAAACAAAACATGTATCATTTATTGTATGAAATTGAGTCTTTTATTTTTGTTTCTAGCCGATTAGAAATCTCACTGTATACATTAAAATCAATTTATCTCAAAATGTAAATTTTGATATTTGATATTACCTTTTTCCGAAACTACTGTTCTGGGTAATGTAGAATTTTTATGGTATATTTATAATGAGGTCTATATATACTAAAATGAGCTTTTTGCTTAAAATAAAAAATTTATTTTACAAAATTTTTTGTGAAAAATGGGTCAAATTTCGCAATGTTTGATAAAATATTTCATTAATTTTTTAAAAAAATCAAAAATTAGCTAAAAGCTTATTTTAGTATAATGAAAGATTATTACTTTTAATTGTATGTGTGAAAAATTTCAAGCATGTACTTATAACAGATTTTTGAGAAAAGGTACATCAACTGCTAACTAATTTAGCATTGTCGGTATATATATATATAGAGAGAGAGAGGTTTCCACCCCACCTTAAGGTTAAGCCTGACAAAAGAATGATGTCAAATGTTTAAAATTTGTTATTGAAGCCCCTGATTCATCCATCCCATTAAAAGCATTTGTTTCTTGCTCAGTTATTTTATGTATATATGTAGGATATTCCATTTGTAAGAAGTTAGATCATATCACATTTACCGAGGTCGGCAATTCTAATCAAAACAGTATTCACATCAACGCCATCTAGCGTCCTTTTTTAAAACACGCCGACAGCAGGCCTTTTCGCCAGAGGGCTTCCACTAACATTCGTCGAGGAGAAGTCGTGTTTCGCGCGTCCAGCCTCGCACAAATCGCCAGGCGGTAAATCTTAATAATTACCATAACGAGTTCTATCATTCGTCCGCGCCAGGTGGTAAGTCTTAATAGCACCATAATGAATTCTATTTAATCTCAATCTAATTAACCCACATATATAACATTTTTTATGTATTCACAAAACTTTAACATTATAATGGCGTTTCAAGGGAAACTTGGCGCAATATTGGCGATGCAGCCAAGTTGGCATCATAAATAAATCTATTACAGCATGACGAAAAACTTTTTTATATATATGTTGCCGTTCAAGTGAGAAATTCATTCTTTCATAGAATAACTGGGTATTTCATAAAATAACTAGACATGTCCATTAAAGAATATATAAAATTGAATTCTACTGTTTATATAGCTAGGTATTCTCTATAGAATAACGATTACTTAATCATTAAAGTAGGAAATACCACATCACTCCAAAGTTCTTTGAATCGATTCTAACTGCTTTTAGTGAGTTTTGAACTACTTACCAAACTGCAATGACGTGTGTTTGTGAACGCTTCATTCCTTTAACTTTTAAACGTAAATTTAGACGGTACATTTATGTTAGCGTCTTACATTATCATTATTAACAATATTTTGCAACCTGTTTTCAAGCAATGACTTCTGTAGGAGTGGGAGACAAAACCTGTAAATAAGAAAGATTTGAAATGCAAGAGAGACTTGAATCTTTTATTAAACAAGCGTGGGACAAGAGGAAAACAGAGTTTGCACTTACTCATTATTGAAAAAGTACTAAGATAACAGAAGTAAAAGTGCCATGTGGTTATTGGTTACTCCAGCTTTAGAGAGCTTTTCGTTATTATTTATCAATTAACTAGCCGTTACCCACCCGCTTCACTGGGTATTTCACGATGTTGTATAAATATATACTGTTTACATATATATAAATTATTCATAGCTAGTATTAAGAATTCGATTGTATTTAAAAATATATTTATAGCTGGAACTCTCGCCTCTTGATATAAAAATGACAGAAACTATAATTTCTAATTTCTATTAATTTCTAAAATAGAAAGATTTTGTGCACTCACTTAACCCAATAATCAAGTGGATTTCCACCAAAGCAACTTTCAGTAGATCTCTACTCCATAAAATAAACATGCGTGCTAAATTTCAAGTCTAAATCTAATAGAGCAAAAAGCAGATTTTATCATCAATACGCCGCGTAACCCCGTTGAGAGAGCATTCTTGGTGGATTTTGAATTCAACAAAGGAAACATACAAATCAGATTTTTATTATTACAGTCCTAGTAGTTCGAAGCAGAGATTTTGTCTATCAATACTGCCCCAATAACTAACCCCGTTTCCAGCTGGTGTTGATTTCTGTAAAATCCATTCTTAGCGGAATTCTATTAACTAAAGAAACGTGCTCAACAAATTTCAAGTAAATGGGTTAAACTCAAAAGCAGAATTTTCCATAATTCTCATTATAACCCCTCACAATCCAACTCAACTTTGGTGGTGGTGTGGGGAATTCGGTTTTGCAAAACTCTTTGTTATAGAGGAACTCTATTCCATGAAAGGAACATACCTTCTACTTTTCAAGCAGATGGGTCTTATAGTTGAAAGACGGAAATATTTATCTATTACGCTCCTTAATCCTCTTCAGCGCCATGAGGTCGATTTTCCCAAAACCCATCTTAGCGGATCTCTACTCAATGAATGGAATCTGCTTACTCAATTTCAAGATTTTACGTCCAATAGTTTAAAAATGGAAATAATTATGCATAACGCCCCTTCAGCACCTTCAACGCCCCTTGGAGGTCGATTTCCGTAAAAATCATTTTCTAGGGGATCTCTACTCCATGAAAGGAATCTGTGTACCAAGTTTCAAGACTGTACATCTAATAGTTTAATAATGGAATTAATTATCTATAACGCCCTTGAGGTACGATCTTTGCAAAATCCGTTTTTAGCTGATGTCTACTCTATGGAAGGAACCTGCCTACCAGATTTCAAATCTGTAGGTTTCATAGTTCTGGAGATATCGTGATTAGTCAGTGAGTGAGTTGCTTTTCTCATTTAAGGGGACGCGGTACGATTTAAACAAAAATCTTTGATTTTATGGTTTTACAATTTTTTTCCTTGTAACCTATGGCATACATGCAGTACGTAAGACAGAATATTTGCTTAAATATCACAAAAACGAAATCCATTTAATTTTTTAAAAAATTAAAAAATTTATGAGTAATTTTTAAAACGCTACTCCTCGTACAATAATTGACGTACACCCAGAAATTTGATTTACATATTTGTCAAACCATGTACAACACAAGTTGGTATGGGTTTGGGGATAACATGATTCAAATTCTAAAAAATTTTCATGAATTATTATGAAAAAATCCTAAAAAACACAATATAAATTCTAAGTTCAAATATTTTTAAAAATAGTATTGCTTTGATTCAAAAATGCATACCAACTTTTGTTATACATATTAATAGCAATCTATAAAAAATTTAAAAACATTTCATGCAATAGAAAAAACCTTAACATTTTTAAATGAAGAAAAAACGATTTTTTGTTCTGAGATAAATCAATTTAAAGTTTTTATTTACTGTAAAAGATATATATATAAGTGCAATAAAATTACTAAAAATTACTGTATGTACTACATGCACATGACAAAAATTTTATAAAGGTATTATATAGAAAATTATAATTTTATATGTTTTAAAATTTAAAATTTTCAGTACCTTACATTTTTTAAAAAATTGCGATAAATAACATACAAACCCATTTTACGATGATTTTAAAATAATTCTATTTTACATCTTGATATATTTTTTTTACGTTTATGTTTAAAAAAACCCAGGACTATATGTAATCCCTTCTTTTTTTTTTTTCTTTGAATATTTTTTTTTTTTCTTTTCATAGATTGGCTAGTTTTACTTTCGACGTGCTATGCGAAAGCAAGATTATTTTGGCGATTTCTTTCTTTTTACGTCTGCTTATGTCGTGTGGCAGCAATTTTACTGCTTCTTCGCCAAAATCAAATTAGCAACCTTTTTGTATTTCTTTTCCAAGGCTTTCAAAAGTACCAAAGTTATACTCTGATATTGCCTCAGAAACAGCTATATTTACACGGCGTGATTTTGCTGAAGTTTTCTTTAGAGCACTTACTCCAAATCACGCTGTGCAGACTCGTTAGCTGTTCTGAGTCAGACATGTCACAGCACATCCTTCCAAAAGACTATCAGAAGCTAACCTTTGATATATTGGAACAATTTTTGTCAAGTAATCTGGATTTATTGGTGTTCCAATATTAAATTTATGTGGTGCAGGTTTTTCACCTTTAGCTAAGGCTCTCTTCGATAAAACACCACGAATCTTTGCCGGGAGGGGCATTTCGCGTATTACATTGGATTTTTGTCTGTCGAGATACTCTGATAAAGTATATGGCATATATAGATTTTTTCATGCCCTGAATATCTCCTTTATTTTTCCAAGATTAGCTTTCCTGATAGTACTGCGTTAGTTTTTTTTATTGTTGTTTCTTTTTAGGCTGCCATAAGATTTTTCCTCCTAAGGAAATTGATACCTTTAGCTCTCAATCTTTCACAAGATTACGTAAGCTGGTGCCTAACAGCACCTTCACGTGGTGTACACTCTTCTTTCAAAAATTTCAACATCTGGTCCATATATTTTTAGGCTATTTAAATTTATGAGTTTAGCACATCACCATCAGATAACAATGTTGTTATTAACGCGAAATACATGCTTCTGATCGAGACCAAATTTTAAGCTGCAGCCTTCATTTTCCATTGCTCCTGATGTCCCAATGTAGTTGGTTAATCTGGCAGGAATTTATTGGCCAGAATACCAAACATCGTATTCAGCTGTAGTTTCGCCTAATTCATTTTCGCACTTACATATGGGACGGTACTTGCTCATAATTTCATAGTCAATAACGTATCCTGTTAAAGTGTCGACTACACAGCCAACAACACCGATTTGGGATGTGTGTCCTCAGGTCAACCATGTCCCATCCACCAAATGAAACAGCAATATCAGTAACAGTATTTGACCCATTTTGATCCAATTTGCTGTATGCATTTTGAACGCTGTTAAATTAGATAGGTTAACACAGTTTGGGAGAAGCAAGAGACTACGCTGAAGGACACTGAGAGGATTAATGTAGCATTTAATTTCATTAAAGGTTTTACTCGACACCAAAGGTAGCAGTGTTTCCTCGCTTCACCAGGAGGCGCACTGTGCTCCCCTCCGGGAAGAATGTGGTTTTGAGTATAGGAGCTGTGAACTTCTAGGCACCGGCGCGTGAGGTCGGTGGCATTTTGGTATTACCCGCGTGGGTCGCAATTTTAGCAATTATTTTTTAAGTTCGTAATAAATTGTGTTGTCCTCAAGAATTATGTTTGTTGATGAAAATACAACAACATCACACACGTGGCCACAACTTATCACAGGCATATTGAGAGAAACATGCAAAATTTTTCAACCGATGCATGGCCCCCACTGATTGCAAGAAATGCTTGAACAGCATGCACATTCACATCGAAAGGTGTAGATGTATTTGATTTTTTTTCAAGTCTTGAAGATGTAAAGCCTTCCATTTTTTGCTCAGAACATGTTTTACATACCAGTTTTAATTGATGAGAAAATTCATATTTATGTCCAAATTCAAGTTTTAAAGTTGACTGGTTGCAGCTACCACAAAAAGTATACTTGACAAAAATGCCTTGTGTGATATTTTCAACAATTATATAACTTGGTCCATCATAGGTATCAGCAATATTTTCTTGTTCTAGTACACTTTTTTCTTGCATAGAAACTCTCATTTTTAAAAATGCTATTAGCACTTGAATGTTGAGCAACATTTGAATTATTAATAAGAAATTTCCATATTGTTTTCAGTTTTGTTTCACCAGTGCACCATCGCTTTTGAATACTTAATTTACTTGATTTGTTTTCCTCTTTGTACAATGTTTAACTATTAAAAATGCTGCATGAGAATAACAGTTTATATATATATATATAAACGTAATGATAAAAATTGGTCTTGAAAAAGACTTTTTTGATAAACCAGCGAAACTAAATGATATTTCAAAAATATGAAATAAAAATTAGCAGAATAAAAAGTACCCAGTATAGCTCAGCAAATGTAAACAACCATTAAGAATGGTCCTGAAATCTCTTCACTTTATTTCAAAAGCCTGCTTGAGTGTGTTAGAATTAAGTTGGCTAGAAAATATAAAGAAAAGTGCGTCTGCTAGAGCAGAATGATGTCAAGAATGTGAATTCTGACGAGCATAATGGATATCATAACTTTGGATTTTTTAATTTAGAGCTCTGAAAGTTTGTGAGGTATTAATAGAAATGTAAGAATAATTTAGGCAAAAATTTTTTTTTTTTTAATATTTTGACCGATTTTCGTCAATTGAATCGTAGCGTGTTTCCTTAAACGTATAGCTTCAATGTTATTTTGATATTTTTGGGATATTTGTTCGGGAGCACCTAGAACCTCCACTCTGATTTTAAAAATTTTTTTAAAAAAGTTCCCGGGGGAATATACCTAATAATTTCCCAAATTTTCACGGCGATTGGATGTATGGTTTTTGAATCTATCGAGTACAGACACACACACATTTATTTTTATATACATCATCCGCAATAGGGATAAAATGTATTTTTCGACAAGTTTTAGCTATTTATGATTACTTAATTGATAAAATAACTTTGAAATTGTTCACTTTAACGGTACATCATTAGTTCCCTCACAGAATAACTAGGTAAAGTATGAAATTTTTCATCTATTATATTCTTTAACTGACTTGTCGTCATTTCATGAAATACCTCTAGTTATTTTATGAAATTACTGAATTATGCACTTTAATGGTAACATATATATATATACAGGTATAGGACAAAATAATAGGAACACTTACGGAAAAATGAAAATATTTTATAAGTAAAGGGGTCGGAGCCACCTTTGGCCTTAATAACGGAGTTGCATTCGATGCAGAGATTGACAAATAAAGACTTTTGAACAGAAGTTCATCAAATTCACACCCATTCCTCGTGCAGGGCCGTTCGAGTTCAGATAGTGTGTACGCGGAGGGAGGAAGCTGAAGCACGGACTTTGTTCCCTAAAAACCCTGCAAAACACTAAATGATGTTTGGGTCAGGTGACAGGGGACACCATATTAGATTTCCACTTAATCTAATGCTCGTAAATATGTTTTGAACGGTATGAGAGCGTGTGAACAGAAGCGATGTCATCTCTGAACACAGGCTATTCTCCAGGAAAGAAAATCTGAAAGAAAGAGTGAGTGAATTTTAAAATCGCACTGCTTAGCTACACGAGGGCTTTTGGTGACGGACCACGTAATTTTGAACCATGGTCAAGTGACTTGGACGACACCTGAGCTGGCACCCCCTCTTTTAACTACCACACCACACCAACGGGAGGACGTTTTAGCTCTCGACAGATTTAACGTGCATCGCTGCCCTACAAGGCGGGTCTTTAGTGGTACTGGGCTCGAACTCATGACATGCCTGCCATGATCCGATACCTTCACCACTGGGTGGAAACATGGCGAAATGTTAGCGATAGAGCCAAGTTTTTGGTGACCATGTTAGCATCTTGGAGATTGATTGAACGGTGCAGAAGTTGATATGCTGTAGCGCCACTTGGTGGGGAGCTGCAACAAATATAGCACAAAAAACTTCTCCACAAAAATATATGTACATGCCAATTTTAATATCGATTGGTTGAACGGTGCTTAGTGAAGCGAAGTCATATGTACAAACATCCTCTTTATATATATATGTAGATATATATAAAGAGAAAGATTATTTTTTTTATTTAATTCTTTTTTTTCTTTCTTATCTATTTTCTCTTTTTCTTATTTCCTCTTAAATAATTTTGAACATTACTTATGGTCCATATTTGTAAAATTTGTCTTTATATAAATCTTTAGATTATTGTTATAATAAATATTAGTTTAATATCAAATTCAAATATACCTTCTCCATGCAGCGAAGCAAAATGAAAGATTTATAAATAATCCCAAGTATGAATCATTTTGATTTATTTTCACGAACTTTAAAAGATCGATTTCCTTAAAACCACACTGTCAACTCCAAATCGTTCATTTTCCTACATAATTTAGACTCGTAGCAAATGTCTGGACAAACGCGAATAGCAAGCGAAACGATTGTCGAAATTTCTGGAATATAAACGATAAGCGACCGTTGCTTTTGTCATAGACGGAAAGGTGTTTCGGATTTTAAGCGTCGCAGTGACTGATTAAGATATCTTCACCGGGTTTAAATCGTCTGAAGTGTTCTGAATAATGTTCTAAAACGGAATATAAGACTTAAAGAATGCGATTCATAATCGATAATGGAGAATATGTCCTCTGCATGTGACATATTTAAGTCATTTTTTCACATCCAAAATAAAGCTATTTTTTGAATGGATGGTTAGAGAAAATGGTTTACTCCTGAAGAACCAGGGACATTTATTTTGTTAGTTATGATAGTTCTAAAAGAATGGACGACATTACATTTGTTCTGTTCAAATTTCTATGATCTCATGTTTCCCCACCTACAGATATCAGAATATAGAAATGTATGAATCATTCTTGAATTAGAGCTAACATAATATTTTATATAGCATTATATGAATATTTTAATTTAGAACTAATTTGATATCCGAGTGCTATACGCCAAGCTCTGTTTGGGTAATTAGGAATCGCATCAAACAGCGCTTGTTGTTGATTGATATGGAATCCAAGATGGCGGCATAGCTGTAACTAATCGTCAGGAAAATAAATTTAAAGAACTGTTTTTAAATATATTGAAATATTTTCAAATAAAGAATATAGAAATACATTGAAAATAACCAATATTAATCGAAAATTATAATCAATATAGTATAATAATAATTATATATAATAATTATGTAAGATATAATATCATGTAATATAATTTAATAGTAATTATTATACATAATATAATTTAATAATTTTATATATAATAATACTCCTATAATGTAATATAATATAAGAGATTAATTATAAATAATATAACATAATAATTATATAAATAATGTAACATAATAATTATAAATAAATAACATAACAATTATAATTAAATGGCGTAATATAATTTTTATTCCAAAAATAATTGTATTGCATAATAATTATAGTATATTATGAATAAAATAGTATATATATTTTAAAATTAATGATGAATATCAATTAATAATTGCTGATTAATTTGCAATACTCCAAAAATTGCGTAATAAAATAAAGTGGAAATGCGTAGCTTTGCAGCAATAGTTAAAAGCGCAGACCTCATTATCTTTAAGGTATCCGACTACTTTCGGAACCGTGATTTTAAAAAAAAAAACACATAAATGGTTAATTTTCATGATATTTAGTGTCACTCAGATTAGAATACATGTATAAAATTGTTTTATATAAGGACATTTTGACAAAAAAAATTATTTAAATACAATATTTCGGCAAAAAATTAACTTAGAATAACCTTTTTCAAAATTAGAATAACCTTTTTTTCTTTACAGAGGCTCAACTATGATTTTTGAAAAATCTCATTATTTTCAGAGTTACAATCCATGGAAATAATTATCGGCGTTTTTTTCTTAAAATTTCTTCCCTCTGTTGTCGTAAGACATGGATAAACCCACTTCTAAGTTATATTCAAAAATTCTAGTTGAGCCTCTGTACAGACATCTGAGCTATATACAGGCAAAATATTATTATAATAGAAGCATTTTTCACAAAAGGAGAACATTTTGAAAATGGGTCATTCTATGTTCATTTTTTTGTCAAAATATTGTACTTGAATAATTTTTTTATTGTAATACTATTCTTAAAACAATTTTATATACATTTCCTAATCTAAGTGACACTAAATATAAATATTATGCATTTATACGCTTTTGCAAAATCACGGTTCCAAACGTAGTTGCGGATACCTTAAAAAATATATCCTGGTACTCTCCAACGATATTAAAAATATCCATATTCGAAAACAGCACAAAATACAACAGAAGATTGAAGCAGCTATTTTGAAGAATAATTAAATAGAAATGGTACCATTTTTAAAGGAATCAAATTAAAATCATCTAAAATTAATTCGGTTACCTCGGGGGAGGGGGGGAGAAAAAAACTAAATTAACTGTTATGTACATCATCCCCATGGCAACAACATTACCACACGATAAAAATATCAAGGTAACCATAGAACATAACAACTTGACGTGCAGTACTCGGATATCAAGTGAGTGAGTAAATATTAAAGTCGCACTGTTCAGCTACACGAGGGCTTTTGGCGACGGACCACGTAATTTTGAACCACGGTCAAGTGACGTGGACGACACCTGAGCTGGCGCCCCCATCTCCTAACTACCGCATCACACCAACGGGAGGACATTTCAGCTCTCGACAGATTTAACGTGATTCGGATATCAAATTAGCACCTTTAATTTAATTGTTCTGTTCAAATCATAAATATTAGCTCAACATTTATTTATTTAATGATTCTGCTTGGACTGCTAATTCCAATTAAGTTTTTAAACATAATTTGGATATATTTTCATTGACATAACTTCGTAAACTAAATAAAAATTAATATTAATCTGTCATGACGAAGACGGAGAAAGAGCTTCTTAGAAATTCCATAAATTATAGATTTTAACCATCGGAGGTGAGTGAGTGAATATTAACGTCGCACTGTTCAGCTACACGAGGGCTTGCTTTTGGCGACGGACCACGTAATTTTGAACCATGGGCAAGTGACGTGGACGACACCTGAGCTGGCGCCCCCTCTCCTCTACCACACCACACCAACGGGAGGACGTTTCAGCTCTTGACAGATTTAAAGTGACTCGCTGCCCTACACGGCGGGTCTTTAGTGGTGCTGAGCTCAAACTCATGACAAGCCTGCCATGATCCGATACCTTGACCACTGGGCTACCGCAGCCCTCATCGGAGGAGGGAGGGAATAGAAGAAAGGAATGAACGACAAGAAAGAGGATGGGGAAAAAAGGGCAACATTTTCAGGGCATCCTGGAGGAGTGTCATCGTAAATACAGCAAACTTTACGATTTTAGCAGTTCAATTTTATTCACTGAAAAAGGTTGAGAGGAATTGCGGCTCGAATTCGTGAGATTTAACTTGAAAGGAGCTGATGTAACAGTTTTTCTGATCCGAAAGCTTATATTGAATTGGTAACAGGTAATATTAAATACACATTTGATAGAGATTTATATTAATTTTATTGCAACAATCAATAAAGTAAATTTCTACAGAATCTGGCGTATATCCCTGGATGTAGTTCGATATCTGAATGAGCCCTAATGTAACTAATACTTATAAATTCTAACATACAACGGATGTAACGCATTAGCACACAAAAGGAAATGATATTTTGCGATATGTTATACCTAATATTTTAAACTTTTTGGCGCATTAAGTAATTTTTAAAATCACAGTAATTAACTTTGTTGTAGTTTTAACTCTCGAACAAGACACCCACTTCTCGCAATGGCCTTCTATTAGTTCTTTAATGAAGCGATAATAAACTCGCCCAGAGGTCACGTTTTGTCCCTTTGGTGATCAATTCAGAGAAGGTTTCGTCCTTTGGCGTGTTTCTTTCCGGCAACAAGATTGTCACCAATTTATTTTTGCCTAATGGAGGGGTGGGCAGAAATTCCGCTAACCCACTTTGGAGAGAAGGGGGTGTAAGAAAGTGTACCATCGTTCTTTAAAATTAGAATCTGTTTATTGGCCTTTAGTGTTAGTTACAGATTTGAAAGAGATGAAAAGTTTAAAAATAGAAAAACTCTTATAGTGGGACACACGATATCACGCAAACATTTTGTTTTACATTGAAGATACCAAAGAAAAATGAAATAATTAGATGCAAACCGATGGTAAAATTCGCTAAATAAAATTTAAAAATTTATCAAAAATCTTTTATCCACTTAAATTATTTGAACAATAAAGGGATCGAGAACAGCGGTTCTTAAAATTTCGATCGTCTCGACCTCCCTTTATGTATCAGCATGATGTCGCGGACCCCCAAGGTTTTGAACATCTTTCCCCGACTTAATATTCTTGATCAGAATACAAGTTCTGGTAGAGTTTTTTTTTTAATGGAGGCATTTTGGTGATCTAGTCTAGGCTGGCCCATCTTTCAATTTTTCCACGAGGCCTTTGTATTCTTGGTCAGAATACAAGTTCTGTGGTAGAGTTTTTTCAATGGAGGCATTTTGGTGATCTAGTCTAGGCTGGCCCATCTTCAATTTTTCCAAGAGGCCTCTGTAGTCTTGATCAGAATACAAGTTCTGTGGTAGAGTTTTTTTTTTTTTTCAACTCTTCAGTATTCGAGGTTTTAACCAGTTCAAAATACACCAAGATCACCAAACAGAGCGAGTATCATTAAATGTGGCTTCGTCTTTAAAAAAAG
>BMAV01021935.1:7263-43457 GCA_019973955.1 Trichonephila inaurata madagascariensis
CAATATTCCAAATATGTAGAAGTCTAATTTTTTTATGTGATAATTTTTTTTTTTAAGCTCTCATTTTTATACCCGGCGTATAACGCGCACCCGTAATTTTCGCTCTTATTTTTTTGTATTAAAAGTGCGCGTTATACGCCAGATTTTTCGGTAATTGCTTTCGATGAGTGTGTTATTTTTTTTTTATTTCAAAATAAATCTGGATGTCTCTCTTTATTTGAATAGTAGCATATTGATTTTTTAAAGTTATATGACAAAAAACTTTAGCTGTGATTCAACTTTAAAATTTATCTTTTCCCTTTAAAAAATTGCTATTCAATATAATCGTTTTAAGAGAAATACGTGGTAGATTAGAGTCGGGTAATTTGGAATACTGAGATGTTTTGGCTCTGCTAATGCATGGGAAAACCTTGAAGTACTGAAGAAAGACTATCATGATACATTGCAGTAAGAGTTGTAGCCATACCACTCACTACAAAACAAAATGCGTTTAACGATTTTCAAAAATTTTTACAGATAAGTTTTCAAACATTTTAACTTGCTGCTACACATGTGATTCGAACATCAAAGTTAAGCATAATCTACACCAGTGATTCCCAAAGTGGTCTATATAGACCCCCAGGGGTCTATAACGACCTCTAAGGGGTCCACGTCAGCGAAAAAATAATTTGGGGGTCCATGATGTGTAAATGGGGGTCTATGATGGTGGCTCTCATTAAACTAAATCATGATTTTAATCTTAAAAGAAAATTTAGTCAAGTGGAAACCAGAGATTTTATCTATTTAATAGATTTATTTACTAATTTTAATAAGGTTAATTTGTAGTTGCGAGGTGACAGCATAATTGTTATTAAAACATGGACCATGTCCACAATTTTGGCTTTAAAAAGACATACCTGTCATTTATAATGAATTATGGAATATCGATGAGAAAAAAAAACTACTTTTCCTAGTAAGAAGGAATTTCAGCATGATTGCCAATCTCCAAAACAAACAAAGAAAAGGGGGAAAATAAGGTCTGTACACTACTAACCGAGGAGATTTAGGGTTAAACCTGACACTAATGATTCCAAATGTTGAAAACATGTTATTGTGAAGCACCAGATTTATTCCTCCCTTTAAAAGCATTTGTTTGATGCTCATTTATTTTATGCATTCATTAAATTTTAATTTAATTAACATGTTTTTCTTAGGTTTTAAACACTATACTTCACTTCAGTTAGAAATTTAAATCATTTAAAGTAGATCTATACCAGCCGTCAAAAAGGCATTTAAATAGGTAAATTTACAAAAATTCATTATTAGGTAAGCAGGGGTCTGCCCCAAACCGAAAAACATGGCAAGGGGTCTACGAGACAAAAAAGTTTGGGAACCTCTGATGTACACTAAAAGAATTCTAGTTTGTTATACCTGGGGCCGTTTTTTTTTTTATCTAGCACTGTTTTGTCCGTCAGTTTAAAGATTTATTTTCCAAGATGGCGTATCCGATATTATGGAATACTAGATATATCATTATACCCGACACATAGGGCGACTTGAGACTCTTTCAGGCCCTGGGACCAAATATATCTTAAGAATTTTTTTAAGGCCTTAGGCAAAAGTAGGCCCTACCTGAGATCTTTAAAAGTAGACGATATATATAGCATGCATTGTCAAATACTCTTTTAAACGGTAATTTGAAACAAATGTGCACGACTCACAATCTTAATAATCTAGGCAAAGGTTGGCTCGACGAATGGCCGTATTTCGACTAAATGAGTTGAATGATTGTTTATGGTATAGGCCTAGGTCTAGACCAGGGATGGCGAACCCGTGGCACGCATGCCATTCATGGCACGCTACACAATATTTTGAGCACGCCAGCGATTAAAATGGCTTGCATTTTATTTCAAAATAACAAAGTTCTCTATGAAGTACGCACGAACAAACGCGAGTGCTCGGTCGCGGGGAGAACACTCTTTTGTTATTGTCTTGTCTTAGTCACGTCGTGGACTACAATTGCTTATGATGCGAAGTTCATCTACGTCTTCATTGACCCAAATGTATTTTAAAGTTTATTTGTGTAATGTATACGATTTTTAATTGCTATTTAACATGGCTAGTTCAGTAAAAGAACAAAAAGTACATCAGAGAATTTCAAATTTGGTGAATCTACAGAAATATAGCACTATTAGTAAAGGCGATAAAGCGGTGAGTGTTTTATGTTCTTCAATAATGGTATGCAGTACATCGTCTGTAAAACGACATTTTAAAACAAATCACAAATCCTCTTGTCAAAAAAGTGAACCATAGTAAAATAAGTTAATATAAGTTATTTACCATTTAATCTGTGCAACAGAAGTCGCATTAATATGTTTACTCTAATTTGAATTATATGTTTAGCTAAAACATTTACAACTATACAGTGCAAAAAGTATTTTTTCGTGGTAAATAAAGAATTTTGTGTTAATTAGTTTTATTATTTTTACATTAATCACACACAAATATTATTTGACGGCACGTCTATACGTCATTAAGTACTTGTTTAGAATAAAAATGAAAAAATGGCACGTTGATCCATAAAGGTTCTCCACCCCTGGTCTAAACATTGGCAAAGGTCATCACATAATAATATAGTCTTACCACTTTTACCAGGTGACATGCAGTTTGAAATTCCCTGTCCTTCGATGAATATGTGAGAGAATAATATTCGACCACATTTAAATTATCTGGATCATGATCTTAAGACAAGAGTCCAGAAGAAAATGAGGCCCCCGCCGAGGACGAGCCCCAGTTGGCTCATGCTTTATGACACATTCCATTCTGATGTATCATTTGAAATATACTTCATACCCAATAAGAGAATCAGAAAACAAAGACGCTAAATGTATCTTCTGTAATAGAAAATTCTCCGAAGATCAACGAGGGAAAATTTGAATTCAATGCTTCAGCTGTTTTCTGTGGACTCACCTTGACTGTGAATTCTGTTAATAAGTTCGAAACAGAAATGGTTTTCACGTATTCTTAAAAATATGACTTTTATAGTTAAAAATAACAACGTTAATTAAGTCTTAACTAGTTTTCCAATGGTTTAAACCAGGGGTGTCCAACGCGCGGCCCGCCAATACGTAAGTTGTGGCCCGCCGACTCTTTAAAATTTTTTTAAATATCAGGTTTTTAAAGTATTTTTGAAATTCATTTGAGGGGATATTATATTATATATATATATATATATATATATATATAAACTACAATGTATTTGCCTGTTACCTGTTCTTGCTTTAAAATAAATCCTGTTTGATAATAATGTCCTTTAGATTAAAATAGATTTTTATTTTATCAAACAGTTACATTTGATTTTTCTATAATAAATTATTTTTTTAATAAATTCCGAATTGCATTATGCTTATCCTTTACTATGGATGGTACATGATTCTCTGTGTGTGCGACTTTCATTTCCCCTCCTCCTTTTCTGTTTGGAGTGCCAAAAACCAAGAGGCAATCAGAGATGTTTTTTAAAGTTTAAAAAAAAAATTTCAGGACGGTTAAGATAAAGGGCAACGTATACTTAATCGTTTGCGCGCGCGAATGACAGCACTATCAAATTTCAACAATGAGTAACGAAAGATTCATTCAAAAAAGAAACACCGTAATTTTCAAGAAAATGGCAACTATTATTTTTTAAACATAATTTGATCATTACATTATTATATTATACAAACATTATTATATATGTCTGTATACATGAAAAATAATGAAAACAATAATAATACTTCATTCTGTTTTAAGTTTTCACTCCAATAAATGTTTTTTGTTTCCAAATCTGATATAAAGGGACATATTTTTATGTGCGGTCCGCGAGATTATAATGTTTTTCCGAAGTGGCCCGCAATGTCATTTGGGTTGAACACTCTTGGTTTAAACCACCTATTCCATAACACAATTTTTATGGTTTTTCTTATAATTTTTTATAACAAAATAAGTACTTTTTTTTGACAAGTGATAAGTCCTTACAATCGCTTGTAGCATATATCCATGATGATTTTGGGAAAAAAAATTATCAAAAACCATTTAAGTTATTTTTAGAATTGTAAAAGGTTTTCCATAAAATACTTGACTCTTTTCTACTTTTTATTTCCACATTTGCAAAAGCATCATAGTAGGACTTGAACTTCTAGCTCCAAATCGTGTTATGATTTTTTTTTCCTCATGGAATGCAGACAATTAATTGACTATACTCCATTAACCATGATCGTTGAGGACAGATATTTTAAGCGTATAACCTTAAACGCGTAAAGCCTTATTTCTTGCCTGGCCCTGGTCTCCAATGTAACATTATTGTAAGATTTAGATATTTATAAGCTTTCCTAAGAGTTAAAAAGAAAAAATAAATATGAGAATAGTTCTTAATAGTTTAATTAAAATTTATAAAGGAATTTACGATAAAGGAAACTTCAAAGAGTTTAAAAATGATTGCATTTGCTGATCTGAACGGCAATGAATTTTCGATGAATTCATCAATTTCAAAAATGGTGGATGTGTAGTGGTCACCAGAAAAAAGTCTTAATTCTATGTTTGTCAGACATATGTGATTGAAAATTAATATATATATATATATTTTATATAAAAGAAATTTGTTGATTTTTTAAAATATTCCACTAAGATTAAATTCACATAACCAAAACATATTAAATTTAATTTCAAACTATTTAGCAAGATGAAATTTAGCTAAAAAATCAAAAAACATGAAAGCTCAACATTACTTCGTGATCGTTACCGCTGTCACATCAAATTGTTAAAGATGTTCGACATCCTTCCTTTTTTCCCCTTCAGCCCCATTCCGAAAGACATAACAAAAATGATTCTTTTTTATAGAAGTTGTTCGGGATTTAGAAAGGAAAACATGATCCGAACTCGAAATTCTGTTTTTATTTCTTTAATTGATGTTCTATCATTTCAAAGTTTCAACTTCAATCTTTCAGGTCCTAGTAATAAACCGTTCTGTTTAGAACAAAACTTACGAGATATTTGAATTGCAAAAATCAAAAAAAAAAAAAAAACTAAGGGAAAAAATCTGATTATGCTTAAATTAAAGTTAGAGGTTATTTTTTTACATCTACAGCGTCATTCCTGCTCTGTTTTAAGACACTCAAAAAATGTTGTTACACAATGGTTATTGAAATAAAGAAAGTATTTTTGCAAAAAAACAACTCTTTATTCAAATCCCTATATATATTTATTTATATTTCGTAGGAATAATTACAGAATGCGTAACTCCTTCTCTCTGGGGTTCTAATTTGATATAGGAGTGCTACGCGTCAAGTTGCTTATGGTCGACAAGAAGGGCGAAAACATTACAACATGGTTACCTTGATATTTGTTAAATAATTATTACTATATTAAGTGAGCATTATTATATTCATTATTGATTGATATTGTGGTAATTTTGAATCTATTCCTATATTCTTAATTTGAAATATATTTCAAAAAAGTTCTGTACAATTATTTTCCTGACGATTTTTACCGCTAGGTCGCCCTCTCGGATTCCACGTAATTCGACATCAACCGCTGCTTGGCACGTAGCACTCTTATCAAATTTAGTTCCCTTGTGGAATTACGCATTCTGATAATTAGACTAAGGATATATATACCTTGTTCAAATTTTCAATCGTTTTTAAAATACTTTTTATTCATCCACTCAAGTTCAAATACATTTTTTAAAACTTGTAGTGGATAACACTTGATGTGTTAATACAGCTTTTTCCAAAAAAAAAAAATATAAATTCATTAATTAAATTTAATTAATTAATTTTATACGGGAGAAAAAAATTAAATTTGTTCCGAATGAGAAGGCAATAGATGGCGACAGTATACATTGATTATCCTACTATAAGATTTCAAAAGCTCAATTTGTTTTTCAAGCATTACCAGAGATGGATGGATTTTTCTTTTTGTTAACCTATCATGTTCAATGACACCAAAGCAAAATAAAGAGACAAGACACAAAATAAATATGCGCGATAAATTTATTTCAAAAGCTTTTTTTTTCCTTCTCTCAATCTTACATGATTTCATATTAAGACAAAAGGAATCGGAAGAGGAGATTCTTATACATCTTGAAGAGACATGGAAGAAAAGCACAAGAGGAGATATACAGGCATCATAATATATATTATATGTATATATGTACAGTAATGCCAAGAGAATAATATGAACCGCCCGAAACAATTACTATTTAAAGTCAATCCCATTCTTCGATGCACTTGAGTGGGCGTTTATTGGACGATGCCATCTGTTCCACCAAATCGTGTTTTAAGAAGGAAGCTCAGCTTTGTATTATTATTTATTATAGATTCATGTATGACCACCTTCCACTTCTTATAAGCTGTGTAATATATCACAAAGCAGTACACGGGCAATGGATGCCCCATATGAATAAAGCTAAAAATAATGACGAGGCTGGGAAGGAAAAACAAAGGTGAGATTCTTTTGTATGAACACGAGGGAAAACAAAAAAATGGCGCACAAGTTTGGTGAAAGTATCAGAAATAATAATGGCACAGTGCATGGTTTCGAGAGTATACAAAAGTCCTTGAAATACAGAGGGAAGATTTCGTCTGTGATTTGAATTACGCCTTGGTGTTTCTTGTTTTTAGAAAAAATGCAGCTTTGACAATATCAAAACGTAAATTAAGCATTAGTCATATTAAGCACATGATATGTGATTGATTATTGATTTTAGTTTAATACAGCTAGAATATAAAGAAAAAAAAATGTAATAAATATTTACGAAAATGTAAAGATTTTAATGAACTACGTATGGCTATTAAATATAAAAATTCTGATTTTCGTTTCCAGATTAAGAATATTACTTTGTAAGATATGTATGCATTGCATATGTACGCGCATGCATTGAATTTTAATTTTTACTTATTGATCATCAAGAGTAGCTTAATTCAGTAATAGTTCTACGTATTTGAAAATGATTTCATATAAGATAATTAACTGAACTGTAACAAAATTTGTAGCCTAATATTTATGTAACTCTTCTCCATGGTTTCTAAAAAAAAAACAGCACAAGTAAAAGTAATCCAAATCACAGTTACATATAACTACATCCAATACAATGACAATTTTCATCTGTTTTACAATCTCAGGTCTGATATTAATGACTATTTATTAATAACTGGAAGTAAAATTACTAGAAGACAAGTTCAGCAGATTTATAAACAAATTCACATTATTACATCAGATCTAATAAAAACATTATTTGCTGACACAATATGGAAAAAAAGAATGTTGCATTCAGATAACAAACAAGAAATAGAAATTAAAAATCTATAGGTAGTTTTAAACGAATATTCATTAACAGAAATGTGTTTTATTAAAAAAATCAGAATGTTTTAAAATTATATATTCATTAAATCTCCCCTAATTTTAATCAAAAATGCGATAAAAAATTAATTATTACCGTCATAACAAGCATGTGTTTTTGACATTACAAAATTTCTCGTTTATATACAGAAATTTCTTGGTTATATACTAGTTACACATTTCTAATTTATCATGAAATTCATTCAACCAGATTTAAATATTCGTTAGGTTCTTAAATTTACACAACAAATTTTCACAGCCATTCCTTATAATGACAAATGTCACTTTAAATTTTATCTAAAAAAAGGATTTTTTTTTTAAAAAAATTCCAAAAAATGTAAAATTCTAAATTTATTACCTTTGCCCACAATTTAAAATATAAAAAACATTACCATACATTCAGTATAAAAAATATTCTCATTAAAATTTTCTTCAACAGTTTTTAAGATACTAACTTTTAAATTTTTAACTCAACAAAATACATTTCTTTCAATTCCATATGTGTTTATCTGAATGCAACATAATTAAACTTAGAAAAATTTGCATTGTAATACACACTGACATAAAAAATATAAGATATAGGAGACATAAAAAGTGTTTTGGCACATTTTGATAAAATGGTTATATTGAGAAATTGTGTAGTCGTCATCAGTGCAAATAGTACCATGTAAGGCAAAAAACTGTAATGTACTTTATTAGCACCTTCATTAGGTATTTGGAACAAAGGTTGTAAGAACATCACTATAAAAATAAAGGAACTCTCCTACGACTAGAGAAGTGATTTTAATTTCTATTTTATTTACTAGTATACTACACCTAAGTGAAAAACGTTTCAAGTAAAATAAATTATTTTATTGATTAAAATGGTTAATGGAACAAACAATTCTGGTTTAATATTATAATGATAATAAGAAATGTATTGCACATAAAAAATGTTTATATTTTAAACAATACAATGGGCTCCATTCATGACGGTCACATGACAAAAGCAATCACGTGATCACGATTTAATTCAAAACTGACATTAAACTAAAATTGTACTTGTTGATCTATTGGTAAAATTTAGATAAAATTTTTCAAATTTCATTATTGAGGAAAGATGCACAAATAAATAATAATAATAATAAATCACTAAAAACATTTTTAAATTAAAAAATATATATACGTGTAATTTTAAATTAAGTATATTTTGCTTATTTATGTACGTTATTATTGTTGACAACAAATAATACTTTTTAAGAGAAAGTTTCTGCAAAGAGCAAAAGTTGGCAACAACGAAGCACGTGAACTAATTAGCTGGAAGCACGTTATTGCTTTTAATGTGAACCTATAACGCCACATGAGTTTTTGAATTGATTGGTTAGAAACGTGGGTATCATTATCATGTGACTATGACGTCACGTGAGTTTTTGAACTGATTGGTTAGAAACATGTGGTTATCATTACCATGTGACTATGACGTTATGAATTTAGCCCATTACTTTATGTCAATTCCTTTCCATTAAGAAATTTATTCTCTTAACTTTAAATGTGTGCGAATGTATGTATGTATTGCCCATAAAATTATATCAATTAGCAAGTACAATAATAAAAATAAATATGAGATTTCAAGACTAGTAGTTGACGAGATATCACTGAACGTAACTAACAGAAACATAACTGTATACATATATAAAAAAAAAGTACAAAATTGCACACATCCCTGTGAAATATCTTTGGTGGAACTAGAAAACTAGAACTTTGGTAGAAATATATTTCGATATCACTAGAACTATTTTAAAGAGATACCACAACCTTTGTTCCAAACTGAAAAAGTTAAACAGCAGCAAACATCGTCAGTGGACGTTCCGAACAGTGGAAGGGGAAAGGAGGAAGAGAGAAACAGGTATATTTGAAAATGATACACTTATCTGGTATGGGTAAGAGAAAAGGGATCACACATTCAAAAATTCACGAAGAAAGGACGAAATCGAGAAAAATTCTACTTCGTAATAAAATAGAAAACATTTAGATTTACTGAAGGACTGGAATGGGAGGAAAGACGGAAATATATATGTGTATTATATATACATACAAAGACACACGGTATGGGTTGCTAGGGTAGGAAAATACGACTTTACTGAAGAGATTTTGTAAGAGTACAGACATAAAGAAGAAATGAACAAGTATCAGTTGGCCGGCAAGCAGGACATTTTTTTTTATTTATTTTATTTCTTCTTTAGTTTATATAACTGCAATGTAAATTTGTGACTTAATAACGAGTGAAACAGGAGTTGTTTTCCAGTTCCTGAAAACAACTCTGGACCGTCTTTGTCAACAATCAGTTTACAAAGTGCCTTTATGTGAGATTCTTCAACAAAGTGCAAAGTAAAGGACGTAACAAACAAATATTAACTCGAAATACTATAATATATAAAACTAGACTTTATTTCATTTTGGCTTTCTGTTCTGGAAGCTCACTAGATGATAAATGAACACCGTATGCTAAAAAATAAATCTTTGGTAATGATATAAATAAATGTTACTGGCTAGTAATCTTATTGCCATTACGTATTCTTTGAAGTTCGATGTCATTTTTATTGAAGACTTGATGAAGATTGCTCATCAAATACGAGGAATGTTTCCTGGTCAAAAATATTTAAGAAAATTAAAAGAATTGTTTACTTTATAAAAATTTGGAAATTGGTACTAATTTTACTGTTTTCTTTCTCGATTCAAGGTCATAAAAATACATAAAGATATTAAATTACACAAAAACATTTAAAAAAAAAACTCCGCAGATAGGAAATAATTGCATCATAAACGCTCTAATCAATATGCCTAAATTAAGCAGTTATCAACATAAAGATTAATATTATTGGGAAATGCTTAAATACTATACTATGCACAATTAAAAAAAATATGCTAAAAAGTTATCAAGAAACTTATTAAAACATCAAGCCTTCAATAAAAAGATAAAAATATTTTAAAATTCAACTTCAGACAGTAGTAAACGTGTATATTGAAAATAGAAAAATAACTTAAATGATTTTAATTTGAATGACATGAATTTTATATGAAATTAGAAAAGAATAAAACATAGGTTTCAGATAATGCTTTTCTATCAAGATTTTTATATTTATTTTAAATATGCCTTGTAATAAAAATAAACAATATTTAAAAATAAAAAGATGCTGAAGAAGTTTTAAAAAATTATTTTTTTTAAATTCAGTGTTTCTCAGATTTGAAATTATAATAAACACTACTGCCTGAAGTGAAGAGACTAAAAACATGACTAGCACTGAAAGTTTCATTTAAAAAAAGCATGCCTATACAAACTATTTAGGCACCTACTCTACAAAAAGCACCGTTGTTGATAGAAACGTCATTTAGAGAATAATATTATATATAATTTTTTTTAAGAGTCGAAATGGCAAAAGCACCTTTTGGACGATAATGGCTATAAGAGCATTTCGTTGCAATTAGAAGCACAGTTAATGTTAGTACAATTAGCGTTTAATTCATTTTTTTGGCACAATGGCTAAAGTAATAATGACTTCAAAAAATATTACTAGTACAAAACTGCAGAAGCTAAATAACTACTATTATCAGCAGTACATAACCATTTTAAGACCAGAACATTAGTACAGAAAAATATTCCTTTTACAGATATACAAATTGTACTTATTGACAATTTTAAAGTAGCGTGTACCATCCCTGATGAAATTCCAGTTCTGAACAGATTGTTCAGAGAAGTAACGTTGCAATATATCACTCACTGATATTTTAAAATTGAATTAGAAAGGTACGTATTAAAACACAAGATAATAGTTTTGTCCTTAATCATCGAAATATTCCACTATTTTCCAAGTTATAAGATTTTCAGACTCAATACAACAATTGAATTACATATTAAAATTATAAATAATATAATTGGGCTTTTTTAGATTAATTTTTAAAATATTAAAAATATTAGCAATAATTTAATTGTTAGATAATAAAAATGTTAAATAAATACGATTAAAAAATTTTACAATCAAAATCAATTGTATAATAGAATAAAAGAAATCATATTCCATCTTTTTAAACATAAAAAAAAAATTAAAAATAAAGGGAGCATGATTTTCAATCTAGTCAGATTTAAAATCCTCAGATATATTCATTTTGTTTTAATTGTCTTTTTATATATAAAATTTTAAATAAATTAGTACGCGAGTGAGATTTGATTGATATATTGTGTCCAAGTATAAAAATATTACATTTTATTATTGCTTGTTAGTTTATGGGTAAAGAAGTTTAACATAAGGAACTTCATTGCAAGCACTGAAGGTTAAAAAAAAATTAAATAGCTAAATGAGAATTACACTTACAAGGGAAATGAAAAGCAAAATATTAAAATAATATTTTTAAAATCAGAGATTCTTCCAAAAATAAGAGGGAATGTTACATCAACAAAATAACTAAAATATTTTTTTTTATATATAAAAAAGATATAGCAACATTCATGATATTTAAAGAGCTACATAATAAACTAAAACACAAGTCGTTTAAAAAGTATTTAACAAAAAAGAAGCAACAAAACATACAAAATCTTTAGTTTGTCATACATAACTTTCTGTACATGCAAAAGGTCCTAAATAGGACACAATAAGTTCAATATTTTCTTTTAAATATTAAACAAATACAAAAGTATAAAGTCTTCATACACTAGATATAGTTTAGACTAAAGAGATATATTTCATAACATGACATTCAGTACAAGTCAACAATACAAAAATTGCAGAAGCTTTGATTTTATTTTCATTTACAGTTTTTAGCTGTTTGAATCACAAATTAGAGAGAATTCCCTTTCCAACAGAGAGGGAAAACAGTAAACTTTTTTCCCTTTCATATAACTCCTAATTTAATTTCCCATTCTTCACTGTCAAGAAAAATAATTTCTTCTGCTTCAAGTAAACATTGGCACATAATTTATTTTTTTGGCTTGCAGCAAGAAACACATGAAGTATATATTCATGCATTTTTATACTTAAATCTCTGACAAGAAATAAAAATATGTATATCTAAACAATACATAAAACAAAATTTGTCTTTCTACCACAGAATCTGTAAACATATATAAACTGTTTCCTCTCTTTGTACATTCACAAGAAAACTTAAAAAGATGCACAGTTTTGTTTAATTGAGGAAAAATTGGCACATTATTTTTTGTTACTTTTCCTTCTTTAAAATGAAATTTGCTCATGCTAAAAGTAGCATAACAACGTCTGCTTTGTAAAAATATTATACAAAGCTCTCTCGCTTATGATGGAAGTGATAAAAAGAAATTAGCATGTAAAAGTCATGATGCTTCACTTTGAAAGCACATATCAAATTGATTAGAGCTGATGATGTAATGAAGGATAGATATACGTAGCAATTGTGAAAGATACAACAGGACAATCAAAAAGAGTAGGAGACAGGGAAAAAGGGAGTAAAAAGGTAGGAAATCACTCATGGTAGGGCTTGCAATAATTAAATCTGTGATTCATGTGTTGGCTGTACGATCCTGAGTGTGAAAACCTCTTGTAACATTTTCTACACTGATAAGGTTTTTCTCCACTGTGCAGGCGTTTATGTTCTGTTAAATGATGCTTATGCTTGAAAGCCTTGAGACATTCTTCACATTTGTGAGGTCTTAGACCTACAAAGAAACGGGAAACAATGTTGAAATGAAACACATCCATACACACACTTTATATACATGTATATATGTAATAATTCCCTTTCTAACAATATATGTTATAATTCCCTTTCTAACAATATATGTATATACAGTAGAACGTCGTTTATCCGAATCAATTGGGACCGAGCACCATTCGGATAACCGAAAACCGAATGCGATCCATGCAGTATGTGAAGAAAAAGCGAAATAGGTGCAAAATGTCGCAATTTTACCTTTATTGTGGAAAATAATCCCTTATTTTTCGCTGTATCATTGTACACCTTCGTTTTTTCGCTGCAAGGTCTCTGATTCTTTTGAGCAGCAGTAGTTGAGTAGGACAGCATTCTGATTGCTGCCCGTACCACTCCATAGCTGTCTCTAACGCAGAAAACGCGTCAGCATTTGATGGACCCTTGCTACTTTCGTTGTTGCTGTTGTCCTCGTCTTCATCCGTTCCATCGTCGACAGAGTCGGATTCTTCTTGCACGGAAGTCACAATCTCGTCATCATTTAGCATTTGAAATCCCCAGTCTTCTGCATCGCATGCCATCCAGGTTTCTACATTTTCTTCATCGCATTCTGCATCTTCTTCCTCTTCACCAATCTTGGGGTCGATTGGATAAAATCGGCAATCTCCTCCCTGTGATCGTCATTACAAGTCTTTTTCGCCTTTTAAATCTGGCCACAGCTTATTCCGGGCACTCTTCAGGATAATGAACGTTCGGATAAACAACGTTCTACTGTATGTAATAATTTCCTTCTCTAAATAACTTTTTAATTTGTAATAGTCCTGGCATCCAGGACTCGCGCGTAAATATCTAACCAGCTTACCCGCATAACGGGATAATTGTAACCATATCTCTAGAAAGTTAACAGTTTACATTTATGAAAGTAAGATTACATCAGAATCTATCGAACGCGATATCTTTCTATCAATCATAGTCTCCGTCCACGAAGGCCAAGGAAAACCGGAAGTGAACTGGAAAAAAAAATTCGCTTTAATTCGGTTCCATACATCTTCAATCATTTTGTTACTGTGACCAATTTATCAATATTTTCAAATTTAACGTCAACCATACAATTATTCTCATTACAGGCGCATTGCTTCTCGATTTTCTGTTTTGATGTTCACTAGTACTTTTCTGTTTCGCATGAGACTACTTGTTGAAGGCAGATTTAATTCAATTGAATGAACTAGAAGTACAAATGATTTGTTAAGAAAAATATCTGTCTGAGTTATATTTTTCGCACCTTAGCATGCAGATTTAACTTCTGCAACAGATTAAATTCGATTAATCCCGTAACCGATCTAACAGGGTGTGACATTTTCGCGCCCCACAGGTGCAAAATCGGTTTCTTTTTTGTGGATAGCATAACACCGTTCCTACGCTCACGTGCACCCCTGAAACCTGCGGGGCCCTTTCATCTGACACCACGCCAAAACCGATGACCATAAGGAACCCAATGGTTGGACACAGGTGCAAGTCGGAAAAGAGTGTAATTCGAGGTGTCAGCACGACGCACCCCACCCCACATTGGAGAAGACAACCCGATAAAAACAAGAGAATGGTTGTGTTACCTCCCCCTCACAAATAACATATTCTGAGAATAATCAATAGTACGAATAGCTACTATGTAAATGTATATTCTGTAATTATTAGGTGTGACGAAAATAAATCAAATTATTTAATTTCTTAGCCCTCAAGCTACCAGTAATTTTCCCAAACGTCACAAGGGATTAGAAAAATTCAATTTACCGACCGATTTTTTTTAAAAATCGAAATGAAGAAATCATAACAAAAACAAACAAAAAAAAATACACTTATATTTACCAGAATGTTCATACTTGTGTCGCGCTAACGAACTCTGTTTGCTAAACATTTTATCACACTGATCACAAGCATACATGCCTTCTTCGCTTTCTACTTTGTGAAGCTTCCACGACTTTCTCATTTTTCCAGAACAAACGGAGTCCTCTTCAACTCCAATGCAATTTTCTATGGTGTTTTCATCGCCTTCTTCCTACAATTTTAAAAAAATACATATTAAATACATGATGACATTTTTAAAATATTCAATCAATTTTCGTTACGAAAATAAAAAAAAAATCCCTTATTCCCTTCGGCACGATTGTCACAAATGTGTACCATCCAGTGGCATAAACTACACTCCAACAATCCCCGCATTGAAAGGGGGGGCAGGATCTTGGGGGCCCAAAGCCTGATATTATGGCTATGCAATCCTTTGTAAGATCAGGTTTGGACCCCAAACCTGATTTTGCGGGGGGCCCTTATATTCTGTTACGCCACTGGTGCCATCATGAAACGGCATAAAATGTCCATAAGGTCTGAGATACATATAGATCGGACCTTCTACTTGAAATGAGAGAAACACAGTGAAAATCGTTTAACACGAAACTCAGGGGACTGAAATATCTTTTCGTGTTAAAGGAAATTACAAAAACAAATATTCAACAAAATTAAGTTGATTAGAGTGCTTTTTATTTACATCCATGAGCACCTAATAAAATGATTGAGAATTGTATATTTCGATTGCTGGTAAATATTTTCGAAACAATTGCTTTTTCGGTAGAAAAATTTCATGTTTTCTTCAATCTCTTGATCACAAGGCTGCAAGACACGTTGTATTCGGATGCAAAAAAGATAAGCTTTATAGCTTTCAATGCAACGTTGCGGTGAGCCGGACAATTATCAATTATCATTGCAACTTTGCGCTTTTCTCGTAAGAATTGCTCATTTTACTTTACTTGTGTTTATAAGCAAAATAAATCAATACTCACTGAGTTTCTTCGAAGTGTGACATTAATAAAAAAAAGTAATAATTATCAATCAATTAAGCAAATGATAAAAAACAGATTTCCATTATCTCAATACCAAAGTTTAGGGGGTGAAGAAGAACAAATGACCATCAAAGAGCTAAAATTATTGCAAATAAGCATCATTGTAAAGTTAACATACCTGATTCCACAAACGGGGCTTTTTTGCCGGATTTGGACTGAACGGATTTCCATCTCCAGGTTCATCGGCATGGCAAAAAGAACCAGTTGTGCCACTTTGACTGTTACTATTATCGACACAGCTGGTTTCATCTGGTGATGGTATACTGTGTTGTTGTTCTGTATGGGACGGTGATTTGTCCGGAGAGGACGGCATGACAGTCACAGGTGATTTTTCACGTTTCATAGATGGCCGATGATTGTTGACGCCCATCTGCATGTATTTGTAAAGAAGAGAGGAGTGAATATTGTTATTATTTTGAGACACCACATCTCTAGCCGAATCCTCGAGCATCTGCTGATGTGTGCTTTGGTTGCTGTGGACAGGGTATGATGGACTGGACTCTTTTGGGGGAGTTCGTGAAGATCTTTGGCTCAGATTTAGCGCTTCGTTGTCACAATGATTCAGAGGCGGTGAAGGTGGAATCCCGTTGTCTTCATTCATACGATGTCCTATTCCTTCTCGTTTCACTTTGACCGATAGATCGAGTGGTTGATCATCCTCTTGGTTTGACACTTCCAAACGTGGTGATCGCTCGGCGATAGGACGAAATGGTATAATCTGATTACACGATGAAATAGCACCATTATAGTTAGGTAAAATAGAAGATTGGAATGGGGATCCATTGCATGGCGGTACAACCGCTGACGAAAACGGTAGTCCCAAGCTGTGTTGGTGTGGAGGACTACGGGATAGATTCCCATTTAGAGGGAAATCTTTCATCCGCAACTGCTGTCTATGAAACCACTCTTGGGCAGCTCTCACGTTACATTTCAAATCTCGAGCAATACGAATAATCTCAGATTTCTTCAGACGAGGATTTATTTGGAAGTGAGTCTTCAGAGTCATTATGCAATCCATGCTCAAAGAAGATGGGGAAGCGCAAACTCTGCTTTCTTCGCACGTTTCCGCATTGCTGCCATTTTCTAAGGTAATCTGTGGAGAGCCAGAAGAACCTGATTTAGTTCGAAGTTCGATGTTGTGAGTACAGATGTACCTTTCATGTTGGTGCAGATCGACTTTACTGTCAAAGTGTCTAGAACAGAACCGACATCGGGCATCTATGGAAACACCAAGGGGTGGCGGAGACTTCATAATCGAATGAGGAGCCGCTTTCAAGAGTTCGGATAGAAGACCATTTGGATGTCTTGTTGGTGACTTTTGCTGCTTGGTGACGGTTGCATCGACAATTTCTAACACCTTCTGCACTTCATTCAGCTCGCCTGGTACTTGAGGGCTGCCAGCAGGGGAATTCTCGGATTTTTCCAAGATATTGGAAGAGGGAGGTACAAGATGAAGTGGGGGCTGTGAATGTGCATGGGGATCCGAGTCGTTCTCGTACCTAAAAATAAAAAAAGTTCGTATTGGTTCATAAAACTGCTATTACAGTAGTACAAAACTTCGTTTAAAGCGAGATTGATGAGATAAAAAGGCTACGCGTATCTTTAGCTAATGTTGACCACAGAAAAAGAAAATAAAACGAATAATTATATGTAGGGGTTTCAAAAAGTAAAGTAACATGTACATTCAGATTAAAAGTTTATTCAGGAAATAAAATAATAAATACAATGTAGGAAGGTAGAAGTACATATTACTTCTCCACATGGTCACAACACTTATCGAGACATTTGTTCAATCGGAAACCAGCATCGTAGAAATCAGTATCAAGGTTGTGCAACCCCATCAAGACGACTTGCTGAACCTCAGCATCGGTTTTGAAATGCTGACCTCCCAAGTTTCATTAATGGTCTGAAGAGACGGAAATTACTTTGTGAGAGGTCGGGAATTTAAGGAGGGTGGTCCAACACCTCTCACCGAAAACGCTCTTCTTCATCTCATACATCTGTTCTGCCTTTGTCAAATTCCGTGCACCAAAACACACACCTGTCTTCGTAATATAATACTTGTACCATACACTTCTACCAATTTCTGCTGAATTTCAGGTGGATAATTTTTCTTTAAACGCAAATACCGTATCACACTTCTTTTTTAATCGTAGACCACGCTTCCATCACCGCAGTCACTTTCTAACTGAGATTTAGTCATGCTACTGGAGAAACAACTCCATCGACCGGCATCGTTAGAATGCTGTGATCGTCTTCGTTATCTTCAGAGGGATTTTTATCCCTATAAGTAATCTACACACCCGTCAGAGCTCTTGTTACTTTACTTTTTGAAACCTCTACCTAGTAGTAAACTAATACGAAATTTACCCAACAAATAAAATTGATGAGATTTTTCGCAAACGCGTTTAGAAACAAGCTAGAAGAATCTGCGCTGCCACAACAGCTTTCGAGATTCCTTTTTTAAAAACAATACAATGTTATTCCTTCGAGGAGGAAAAAGAACATTTACCAATACGTATTATATTAGACATGTTCGAATGAAAGTGAATTCGAAGCTTCGCATGCGAACAATTTTCAATGTATTTTCGTGAAACAAACGCGATATCACTAATCACATTGACTTGTGATAACAGCGTTCGTAAGGACGTGGCATTCATTTGAAAATGTCTGTTATGGATGCAACTGCTTCCAAAACAGACCTGCAAGCTGTAATAAAGTATTTAACACGGGAAAGTTGTAAGCCAGAATGGGTCTGAGTCAACAACAGGGATTGCTACAGGGATGACGGTGATGACTTTGTGCAGCACATATTGGCAGAGAATAAAACCTGGTGTCACAACTTCCAGCAGGAAGTCCATCAGCATGCAATAAAAATATCCTGACTCACACAGGCCCAAAAAATTCAAAGTTCAGCAGTCAGCCGGATAGGTGATGTTGAAGGCCTAATGGCTCAACAATTTCACTACGACGATGGGCTGCAGTTCTGGACTGGTTCCATGATCAGTCGACATCGTTCTTAGCGGAAGGAATTCGTAACCTTCCTAAGCAATGAGATGCCTGCCTAAGCGCCATGGGTGATTTCTTTCAACAAACTTTGTATGTATTTCACTCATTAAATATTGATATTTCTATATCTGTATCATTTCTGACTCTACGCATATCATGGATACACACCTCAAATCATTTTCATTTGAACACCCCTTATCAGTGGCGCACACAAGGAGGGGGGGTCCTGGGGGTCCCACCCCCCCCCCCAAGCCCTTGATTTTTTTTTCGATTGGTTATAATTTTAAGAATATAATACGTAAAATTTATTTAAATATTTGTTATTAATGATTAATTTTATTAATTAGTACTAATTATTTATTCAATAATTAGTTTTTACTGTGTTTTGTTCCTGAAAATCGACAAAATCAAAAATAGCATGATACAAGAATGGTGAACTTTCAACCCCGGACACCCCCCTCGAAAAATTCCTGTGTGCGCTACTTAAAATATGAGGAGTTTTGCAACAATAAATTCATTACCTGCGCTGATGTAGGAGTTGTGTGACTTCTGGGAAATGCCCCAAGGGTAATGGGGGATATGGTGTGAGAGGGTGGAAAGCAAGCGGCAAATAAGTCTGTGGTGGCCTTGTTGAGAAGTTGAACCGTTCGGAAGAAGGCATGTACCCGGCGGGTATGAGCGGTACATCCGATACAGTGGGAGAAGCACCGGAGGATCTATACTTAGGAATGATTGGGCGGAAAGAGTTAGTTTGCGTAGTTCCACGACCTCGAGATGCGCGAGTATCCCCTTTGCGCATCTGAAAAAAAAAATCCAATTAATCAGGAAAGAGTACACAGTAATGAATTTTACATATAGATTTATACATTAGTAAATTTACATAATAAGAAAGGAAAGAAAAGGTTGTAAATTATTTGCATACTTATTATTGCTTTGTGTTTGTTTTAAGAATATTCATTATCATGAAAGTGCTAAGATTCCCCCTTAAGAAAGGGGTAATGAATGGAATGATGTAAAATGATACCGATAGTGGTGTACACTTATGAAGGGGGATTATAATCTAAAAAACACGTAGCCAAAAGCGCCAAGGGTAAGTATTAAAAATCTGAGGTCTATGGGGGTTGATGCCCTATATGTGCGCCATTAGATATAGAAACATTTGAGGCCGCAATAAAAAAGTAAAATATGACAAAACAATATATTAATCCCTTTTCTCAATTTTTAAAATTTAAGTTATTTCGTAAGTGCTTTTTTTTAAAGGCAGCATACTAAAACATTATAAATGCTTTTTTAAGGAGAGAGATCAATACCAATAAATATTAATACTTCACGAGCAATATTTAAAAAAAAATTAAGATGTTACTAAAATATAAAATTTAAGAGCTGATAAAATAATTATAAGGAATGCGACATATTAGTGAGGTTATTATTGAAACAACAGGCCATAACTCAAAAAACATAAATATCAGCTTTTAAAAATTTAATAGAAATACATTTATAATATTTTGACGTATCAGAAACACCGTGATAGATTCTGACTTCTGGTACATAAAAACAGTGCTTCCAGTTTTTCTTATTTTATATCATTCATTGTAACTTGGCCTCTGGGTAACTTAGAAACAAAATATGTTTTGTAAAGTCAAAAGATTGTTCTATTAGTTAAAAAATCATTAATATATGTTTCATCGAAATTGACTATCTCAGCGTGTTCGGATACCTATTTTTCTTTTATAAAACAAGCATATTTGTATTTAATAAACGAATACTTAATCAGTAAAATTATTCTTTTTATTTCTTGTTACAGCTAGCCCCATCACGCAAGAATTGGTAAGTAAAAAGCATTTAGAATACTCAAGGTTTATGAATAATGGATTCAATTGAAGATCACATGACAGTGGCGCAAACAAGGGGGAGAGGGATCCTAGGGGTCCAGACCCCCCAAAGCCCTTGATTTTTTTCTGATTGATTATAATTCTAAGTATAGTACGTAAAATTTAATTATTTGTTATTAATGATTAATCTCATTAACTAAAGATAATTATTTATTCAAAAATTAGTTTTTTTACTATTTTTTTGTACCCGAAAATCGTCAAAATCAAAAGAATCATGATACAAGAATGGTGGACCTTTCAACCTTGGACCAGCTCCCTCCCCCCTTGAAAAATTCCTGTGTGTGCGCTACTGTCACATGATAAAAATAAACACGTGTTTTCTCCATTGAATTAGATTCGATTTCAAATTTCATGCTCGAGTAAAAAGTGTTCAAATGTTATGAAAGAAATTTCTTTAAAAATATTTTAAAATTAAAAAGAAATCTTTATGTACGCATATAACTAACAAATAAAGTGCATTTTGCAAACCTATGTGTGTTGTAAATGTTGACAAAAGTATTTACTTTTTCAGAGAGAAAGTTTCTGCAAAGAGCAAAACAACTGTTAATCTTCTGAAATTTACTATCGATATATATGGAAGTGCTTAGTATTACCTTGAGGTTAACGATGAGGCACTTCTTGCTGGTATTGTGAGATGAGAACGATCCGGAATGCGAGAATCGTTTCCCGCAGTTGCCACACGCGAAGGGCTTCTCACCGCTGTGGATGCGGAGGTGTTCCTTCAGGTGATGCTTGAACTTGAACCCCTTGCCGCACTCCGGACACTTGAACTTGCGTAACTCTTCGTCAGTCAACCCCGTCGGGGCCTGAAACCAAATTGCATTAATTGTCTAAGCAGATTATTATAACAATGAATTACTTTACTTATTTATAATTTGCTGTTCAAACACCTCCAGAGAAACACTCCATAACGTAACTCAGACTTCTGTTCCGTTTTTCGAAGCGAATTAATTGCAATTGACATGGGACTAGAGAAAAGCATAGCGAAAGTAACTACGAAGATCTTTGGGTTCTATCCGACAGCTGTCAATTCAACACCTCAAAAACTAGGCCCATATAGGAGATAAAAAAATTGGTTTACCTATCCTACGCGAATAATTAAGCTCATCTCTCATCACAAAGTACAATTTCAATGGATCCCGTCCCTTATCCATATCTACGGAAATGAATTGGCTGACACTCTTGCAAAGGAGGGACTACACACCCTTCCACCTCAGATTGATTGATTGAATATTAACGTCGCGCTCTTCAGCTACACGAGGGCTTTTGGCGACGGACCACGTAATTTTGAATCAAGTGACGTGGACGACACCTGAGCTGGCAACCCCCTCTCCTAACTACCACACCAAACCAACGGGAGGACGTTTCAGCTCTCGACAGATTTAACGTGCATCGCTGCCCTATACGGCGGGTCTTTAGTGGTACTGGGCTCGAACTCGTGACAAGGCAAGCCACGATCCGATACCTATACCACTCGACTACCGCGGCCACCCCTTCCACCTCAGAGCTCACATGTTTAGAATTATTCTCAAGGTAATAAGCCCCAAATAAAGAAAAATGGTTAAAATCTCCGTTACATAAATAGTATCATCAGTATCAGGTATTAAAAAGATATCATTATAGTCTTCCGTGTGGTGAATAATCCCAAAGTAAGCTCATGCGTGCAACCTCTCAGGGCTCTGGCAACCCTCAATTATGACAAGTGCACCTCTGCACTTTTGTCATACACGACAACAATAACAACATAAATGGTATAAAGGCAAAAGACCAGCTTTGGTTTGCGATTTTGTATTTGTGTTATCTAAGAATTTATTAAACTTTTTTTTTTCTTCCTAAATTATTTTCTTTTGTCGGGGTACCCACCTAAAAATAATTTATATATATTTTTGTGCGAATTACACTCCGACTTACACAAATTCGACTTATGCGGTTATCACTCAGCCCTACCTATCGCTAAGTTCGGGGTACTACTGTATTATTGCACGCGAGCAAATCAAGCACGAAACCTGTTTTCAGGTAATCCATAGGCTGTTTACGAAGAGAAAGGCGGTCTTACCTGTCCATTGGTGGCGTGTATGAGCTTATGCTTGGCAAGGTTTTCCTTGGAGGCTAAGGAGGCGTTGCATTTCTGGCAGGTGTAATTGGACTCGGGAGGACCAGCCTCCTTGTGGGCGTGGGACAGGTGCTCCTTGAGCTCGCGAATAGCCTCCTGACCGGAGAACACTTGTTCGCAGTGGGTGCATTTCAGAAAATACTCGCGGGGCACCTTTGGTTCTTCTGCAATAAGAAAAAAGGAAGGATGTCATACAAACAAAATATACCAAAATATGGGAAATAATAACTGAAAAGTTTTCAAACTATGGAAGTTTTTATATCAAGATGGAAAATATTGTGATAAAGACAAACACATTAACTGGAGATATTTAAAAAATGTTACATGCTGTAAGTAATAGATATCCAAACATAGTCACCATTCCAAAATAGAGTGAAAAAAAAAGGATAGATATCTTTTCATTAGGTCTGTGGTTTTATGGTATTGATGCATTTACTCCAGAGTTTTAACAAATGACATAAATCTAGTAGTGAGAGAAAATCTTATTATATCGCGTGCAATGATATCATTATAATATTCACTGGTAAAAAAACAAATTTCTCGTTCGCCAAAGTTAAAGTTAAAAAAAGGAAAGGAAAAAAAAAAAGCATTTCACATAAAAGCTTTTAATGAACGGTATGAATTAAGATTCCACGATAAAGAAACCGTACAGCGATATTTGAAAAATAATCATAATTCAAGAATATAGGTAAATTATTCGGTAAAACAACCAGCACAAAATACTTAACATACATCATAAAATATGTAAATGAATAAAAATTTAACTAAAAATAACAAGTGAAAATCAATATGCGGTTTATCTTTTTTTTTAAAAAAAATATTCACTTAATCGAGTATTGACCAAATCATATTACAAGGAAAAATACTCTCAATGAAATCGAAGATAAAGTATTTAAGTAATGATAATATCAGAAAGATAAATTATAAGAGATTTTCCAATGGAGCTACCGAGGATGATTACAAGAAAATAAAGATGAAAAACTTGAGCTTTAGATTAGTCATATCTTGGTATATCGGCGCATCACTAACCAACACAGCCAGAGACAATCCTAAAACTTAAAATTTTAAAAAAATGCTAGAAAATGCTGTGCACGCATAAGGAGAAAGGGTCCCGCTTTTTTTTTTCCCTTTCTCTTCTTCTTAGGAGTAATACAGTGAATCTGACTTTATATCAAAGATTTTCAGTTATCATTTAGTTAATAATACCAATTGATCTTCACGCATAGGGAGCATAAGAACTTAAATTTTTCATTGAAGAGTGCACTATATTTTGTGATTTCAAAACCAATCGAAAGATGGCAGCACAAACTAATATCAATGGTGGAACCATTCCACAAAGAGAGAGAGTATGCTTCCCCACACAATCTAAAATTCCCATCTTGCTATATATTTTACGACACCCAGGATATCCCTTTCTTTTTCATTCCTCTTACCAGTAATATTTCTAGATGTCCCTTAGCGCAACCAGATAGTATCAGTTCATTTACATGTTAATAAAGGGAGAGGAGGATCCGTTCAGAAGTCATGCAGGAAGAATGAATTTACAGGATAATTTCAGCCTCACTTTTCAATGAATGGCTGGAATTTCAGAAGGGGGATGTGTTTATAAAAAAAAATGTTAAATGTTATATAGAATTTTTTTTCTGTTGGTTTTTTTAACTAGTATTTATAAAGGGATGTAGAGGAGGAGGTATTAAAACAAATTTTAAATTGAAATAAATTTTAAAGCTCTTAAAAAGAGATTTAATTTAAAAGGTACGATTATTATTTGTAGCAATATCACACATTTAATAATCAAATCGAATACTCAGTGGGGGTGTATAGATTTCATATAAAATAAAGTAATAAAAACATCATATAAAGTCGAACGTGAATGATAATTTTACTTTTTTTTTACATATTTTAACAGCAAGTAATCAGTTTTTCTGTTTAAAGTTTTGTTTGGCTACCCTGAGATTAATTTACAAGAAAGGGTTAGCAAATTTGGTTTAGGGTTTTTAATAAATATGACGTGTAAAACTGGCATGCAAGTAAGACACGCAAAAAATGGCATGTTACGAAAACAGTCTGAAACAGTCATTAAATTTTAAAATTATTTGCTTTAATAAGGAGTAACAAATTATAATTTGGGCAAAATCCATCAATAAATACGAAATATTTTTTTACAAAATTGAATAAATAAAGCAAGTAAATAAGTTTCAATAAAATTTACACTACAAATCTTATAATAATTCATTTTAAACAGTCGATTAAAATAGAACAATATTACACATACAACTTCAAAAACGCACATCACTAGAATACAATCATCTATATAACACACACAATCGCCAGTACAATGCAATCATCTATGTGACATAATTATTTAGTACACAATCATCTATATGACATAATTATCAAGTACACAATCGTCTATATATGTAACACATGTCTCTCACTGTCTAATCAACTAAAAAATTTACAACTCCAATTAAGTGAGTACCTGTAAACTACATAAAAGAACAAAGAAAAGGACACATACCATATTGGAAAGCAATGTTTTTCGTTTCATATTCGGTAGACAGAACCATCGTAAAAGTTCTTACACGACCATCAAAAAACGAGACAGAAAACTACTTTCAGTTCAATGATCGGTTTCTCCAGAAAGGTACAATCGAAAACAGAGCCACCAGACTACATAAGAACGCAATTGTCATTTGTTCCACACTATTGCAAAAAGGACCACGGGAATGACTATTCAATGCAGGGGAAAGAATATATTCCGATGAGAAGAAGAAAAAAGAAACAAAGGATGGCCGGGGGATTGGAAAACAAAACACGGGCAATTCCCCTATACGGGAAGGTTGAATTGGTGGCGGTTTGAAATATAGGGATTGACTCCCAGAGGAAAGATCTACTCAAACCACAGACTCTGGACCAGAGGGAATTAAATAGATGGGTGGAAGATGTCGGCATGCCAGTCACGTGCTCCGGATGCTGCCGGACGCGGACAGAGAGGCGGTTGCTATGGACACCACAGCGCCAGGTACCGGGGGACTGTATACCAAAATCTGCCTGCACCAATCGCACGAGAGATTTTGTCACCATTGGTCGAAAGGCGAAATTTCGTAACTTCAAAGTGGGGAGAGGGGGAGTCAAATGACAGAAGATATTTCGATAACGCATTTGTTATCTTCTCAAAAGTGTTTCTTAAGATTATTATATTTGGTCAATCTTGTCTCTCTCAAATCAAGCGGACGACCACTTTTATTCAAATGTATTTTATTTAATGTTCTGTCCGTCAATTGTGCAACAAAATTACTCATAATTTTTTTTAAAGTTATTTTTGAAGAAAAATATTTTGTAGCTAATAGTTTAATACGTAATTGATATCGACAAATCAGAGAAATACAAAAATAAAAACCATACGAAATAATAGTTCATCAATGAATCAGTCTTATTTTTCGGTTCCATTATATATTAAGTACTCTAGAAGCGAAATAGCATAAAATGCTTCAGGTGATTTTATAAATACATAAATAATTATTTAATCAGTGGCGTACACAAGAAGAGTTGGGGTTTGAAACACCCCTGTAGATCAACAGAATTTCAATTTTTACCATAGTAATTACTCCACGGCACTGTCACCTATGCTTTTTTTTAAAAAAAAGAATGTAACCCCTCAAAAGAGAGATCGGCGCGTACTTCACTGTATTTAATTGAAATTAAAACAGAGTTAATATAGATCTAAAAGCAATTTTCCATAAAAATAATATGAATAGCACTTAACTGCGAGAAGTAAATATGCATTATTTTAGGAGTTCGTTTAAAAATCTTTAAGATGATATTAAGATACATTATTTTAAACGTAAATCTAAAATATTACAAAAAAATTACAAAATTCCCATTTTTAATTAAATTAAATATTAATTTAAATTTTGTTTCTGATTCAGAGCAACTGAAATTTTACCACATGAACAAAAGAGCAAAATGCTTGCTCTGAACTACTGCCCCAAGAGGACTGAAGATAAAAAAAAAATATATATATATATATATATAAACCTGTCACAACACGACATTTGCGAGACATATAAATATTTTTATTACTTTTTAGTTAAACTACATATTTTCACCTCATAAATAAAGATGGTGTCAAGTACTCTATATTAGCATTTTACGCATTTTTTAGGAAGATATTAAAAACAAATAAATATACGAACTATGAAATAACCTTAAGGTATCCGACTAGGTTGAAAAAGTGATTTTTAGGTGTTTGATGTTGTTTGGGTCATTAAAGAAAAAAAGGAAATTAATTATTGAGGAAGAAGGACTAATACATAAAACTAGAGAATTTTTTAAGTTCTTTTTATAGCATTTACTCTTTATCTAACTAATAAAAATATTTTTTTTAATTCGTTTTTTGAAGAATGAACTTTTCATGATAATTTGAGCACGAAAAACGGGATATCTTCTAAATAATCCAATCAAATGTAATGAAATTTATAACATATATGCTATGGGTCCCTCAGAGTGTAACAAACCGCAGGTTTTAAGACTGCTACATTTAATCACATTTTAAAGCTATTTTTAGCTTAGAACATGCAGCAATTTTGACGAAAAATCATGACCATCAAATTTAAATGCTAATAAAATATTTATTTCTTAAAATATTTTTTATCCTGCGGTTTGTGATACTTCAGAGGGATCAAGAAGTATATCAATGACGTTAAAATTGCATAATGTGCTGTTTATTTTTATTTATCACGCGTTTTTCTTGACTTAAAAAGTTTTGCTAAATTTTCCTAAAAATAATTTTTTTCTTCCAAAAAAAGGGCGATACACACACATGTTAGTTATTTAATAGTTATGATTTTTTAAGCCTATTTATGTTCTTTAAAACAATAAAATTATACAGAAAATCAATTTTTGAAAAATTTATTTCCGAACCTAGTCCGATACCTTAAAATGTATGAAATTCACACACGTTAGCATTCATTGCTTTAAAAATCGACCCTCTAAAAATCAAATTATTACGAATTTCTTAAATCCCTTTGTTACTTAAACTGCATTCACATCATATAACTAGTTATTTTTCCCATTGAACAACTTAAGCAAACATTTCTTCCTCCAAGAGCAAGTCAAGTCATCATGGCACCTTCCTCTCGCATGAGGCATCCTTCAATTTTAGACCCCCAAGACCCATACCTCCCTTCCCTGGCGTGCTAAATATCGGTGACATATTCATATATGCAGTAATGGCCGATCATCTCTTCCACACCCAAAGACGTCTCTTCGACCAGAAGCTCATTTACATGCAGCCCCTTCAGCAGCGCACATTGAAAGCATTGCCCTCAAAGACGCCTTTCCACAAGATGGATAGATAGATAGATCGGAAGGTGGAAAGGGGGGAAGGTGGCTGGCGTCGAGACGAGTTGACCAATCCGAGAGCCCCCTTCAATTACCTTAAGTGCATCGCTTATAATAAAATGATGAAATTAATAGGAACGGGGCCACCTGCTTAATGCCCAGCAGCCAATCCTGCCGAGTGGCCATCAGTGTCCACTGGGGCTGAGCCGCAGCGCACACACCACGCACTTTAAGTAAGCGGTGATGTTTGGCCTGCGTATTATGACGTCAGACGAGGAGTGTGTGTTTTTTCTCTTGCAAGACACATACCAACACTGGGAGGGCTCTTACTACCTAAATGAAGTTCTCCACTTCCCCCAACCCTGCCATTGTAGTAGTCACAGTTCAGAACGATTTTTTTTTTTTTGAAAAAATTTCTTATTCTTAATTTTTGTATTCTGCGTTCAGAATTATGTTTGAGGGAATCTTTTAATCAGAAATGCTTGGAATGTTTTTCACCCAATAATAAACGTTTCCAATCACTGGAGTGACTAATCCTGTGTGAGTGGTCTTTGTATCAAAGTTCTTTGGGGAGGGGTCTTTTTTTTTTGGAAAATAAATAAAAACGATCGAATTAATAGAACTTATTTGAAAGTGTACAAATGTTGTGACCCCTATAGCTTGAGGGCCCCGTGTCACTGAGACCGCTGATACACGGTGGTAGTTAAACCCCAGTTTACAGTCATCTCTTTTTGCAACTCTTTCTTGTCTTACAATCCAAATTTAAACTTTTTCATTAACATTTTTGATCTAAATACTGTTTTTAAAATTAACGATAACTCATGTCATTTGAAAATCAATTTATTAACAAAAACTACGTATGTTTTCAAAGCATTCTGAAATATAAACACAGCAAGAAATATAAAAACAATTGAATTAAAACCCTCTAAAACTCATGGCAATTCAAATACGATGCTTGAGTTTTCATTTTACAAAATGTACCGCCAGTGGAGTACATAGACCTCTCTTTTGGGGGGTTACATTCTAAAAACACCTAAACGAAAGCGCGGTGGGATATTCTAGATCAGCGGTACTCAACATTTTTTTCAGCCGAGCCGCATACATATCACAATTATTTCTCGTGGGACGCAACATAAGGATTAACGGGGGGGGGGGGGGGACGGTATAAGATCAAGGACATTAAAAATGCAGAAATTGATCAAAATATTAAGTTTTGGATTTCATTTTAAAACTATATTTAACTCCATCAAACTCAACTCTCAGAAAAGGGTGCATTTTTTTTACCCTGTTATGGGGTAATTTCGATTTCCTATCGTCAATGATCCCAAATCCCCCACCCCCAAATATTCTGTTGCTGAAAAAAGGAGGAACTGAAATATTAGTGACGGTATAGTGACGAGCAAAATTATATATTTTAAATATAGCATTTTCATAACAAATTAAACAAGTTGTTGAACCATGTTTGTTTTTCTAAGAAACAGTCAAGATCTCCATCATCTTGAAATAACAAATAAAAAAAAATACAAATATAAATACAAAGGCATAGTAAGGGTTACTTAAAAATTAGTTTCACCTATAAAATAGTCGGTATTCTAGTGTTATTTGTTATCACTAACCGTTACAATTACAAAAGAAAAAAAGTTATCCCGCAATTCTTACCTGTACCACATCGATAGCAAAATCGATACATAGAATTGCTTGATTGATAGAATTTCTCGCTAAATTTTTAATACAGAGTTCTTAAACAATTGAATTTGTTAGTGAAAGGGGGCATGACCGGGCCGCAGGTTGAGTATCGCTGTTCTAGATGGTAAAAATTAAAAATTGGTTGGTTGGGGCCGGCGCCCCCCCCCCCCGGAGCAGAACCCCTAACCCCTAGAGTACGCCACTGCATACCACCGAGATTTAAATCAATCAATGCTAACTTTAAACAATCTCGAAATATGACGTACTACATAAATCACCTAGTTGGGAAAAAATATAAATAAAAATGTCGTGAATTTTTCAATACTAATAATGGAATTCTTCAATGCAAAGTTTATTTTTAGAAAAATCAATCAAAATCACTAACTCCCAACCGAAAATGAATCATAACATTATTCTGGAAAGACAGCAAAACCCATTTACCCCCTCACCTAATAATTTCAAATATTTAACGGCACTTTTAATTTTCATTCATAGAAGCAGGACGTCTGGAAGTGAAACGTTCGAAAAATAAAAAGAAACCACTCGAACCAATCTCGCGTGTCACTTCCACAAACTTTCCTTCTCTCTCCAGAGAATTCGCAATTATTCCTGCAACGTAATGAAAATCCTATTCTGTTACGCTTCTGAAAAGGTATTTAAGCACCTAAGCTAAAAGTCACAGCTACTTAACCATACCGAGATAAATATTCCAGTCACAGCGAAAGCGGCGTAAGTCATTTCACCGACGTGATGAATTGATGAAAGTGACATTATGAATATCGAGGCTAAAATGAATGATTCGTAAGTTAGAGGTCTCATATATTCGTATGGTCAATTAATAATTACCATTAATTGCCCATTAATTTGAAATGGATAAACTTGAAGAGGAATAATTTGAGTTGTCGTGGAATAAAAAAAATTAGAGAGGACTGGCTTTTATTTTAACAATATTCAGGTAAATACTTTTTAAATGGAAATATTTACTAATCGTTAATTTGAAAACTATATAAAAGATTAAGAAATATTATTTACTTGATGCTTCTACAAGTCAAGGTTTTTCTCTAATAAAAAGAAATTTAGACCACAAATCATATCAAAATTAACATATATTTGTTCAACTTCGAAATGATATGGCTCCAAAATTACACGGAGGTCACTAACGATGGTCTTTATTCTTTTAAATCATGCAGCGGCTTACACAGACCCTTCTTATGGGTGAGTGTACATGCTAAAAAAACACATAGACGCAAGCACTGAGGGATAATATCTATGGTGAAAATTAAAAATGTATTGGTCTATAAGGGTGAAAACCCAAATCCATATACGCCACTGAATGATGTTCAATAATCAGGAATTTAACACAAAAATCGATGATTTCAGAGAAACTTAAATGCAATACATAAATGTTAGCACACATAATTTTTTTAAAAATTTAACACTATTTATATAGAAACGACAAGAATTTTGAATGAAAAGGAAATGTAATACACGAAAAATTAAAATAAATCTTACTTCTTGGGGACGTGTACGCCAGTGAAATCATAGTATACTTCAGATATGTTCTATTTTCAGATATGTTCTATTTTCTATGTTCAGATTTTCAAGAATTGCTGAAGATTTATCTCTTAAATTAATAAGTTTGTTAGTTCATTAACTTAAGCCAATGTATTAAGTTTACTTTTTGTTGCGATTTATAAAAAAGATAAAGCATTTAACACGAAAATCAATGTGATTTCAAAATGTCAAATACAACACAAAGGTGCTATCGCCCATAATGCTTTAGAAATTTAATAGTTTATATAGAAAGGACAAGAACTTAAATGAAAAGGAAATGAAATAAACCAAATATGACAAAACATACTTCTAGGACAATAATACTATTAATTTCAAACAATAAAAAAGAAGAAAAAATCTTAATAGAAAAACATATTTCTATATTTCAACAAAAATCATGCACATACAATCCAAGGTTCTCTACTCATTTTAAACAATGAAACAGAAAGCCAGAAAACTAAAAGTACTAGATAACTTGAGAAAATATATCAGAAATCTAAGATTTTTTCCTTTTTTTTTCCCCTAGCAAAAGCAAACATCAAAACAAGAACAAAAATACTGGAAGATATCTCAGCAAACTTAACACAAACCAGGCAAGTTCCTTTACAAAAATTCCCAACCTGCCAGGCCACCAAATCCCAGTCTTTTAACACTTCCAATGCATTTTCACCGCTCGGCGTGAGATAAGATCAAACTGTGGGGCTGTGTAGAGAAGGAAAGTGGTTACGCCACTGTCTCCCGGAGCACCCAACAGACTTTCTCTTCCACACCCACTTCGAAACTCGACGTTTAATCATCGACCCCCGAAGCCCCACTCGACTTTCCTGCAACGTCCACCCGTCATTGACAAGACGATGATTTATAACCGGTGGCCCCCGCCGCAATTTGTATTGCTTTCAGGGCCTCCCTTCGCTCCCGGAATCCTCCTCCTCTTCCCCGAAGCTCAAGATGAATGGACGTACGAGGAACCGCATCCGGGCAGTCATTAAAAGGGCGAGAGTCGCTTTTGAAAACGGGTCCCCGTAACAAAAGGGGTCCCCCGTCGAATATGGACGCTGTTGGTCTTTTCGAGTCCTCATTGAACTTAGCATGTGAAGAGAGGGTGTGAGTATTTCTTGACCGCAGTTGCACCGGGGTGGCTCTTTCAAAACTCAAGCATTGCCTCTCTCTGCCTTTTGGATTTCACTTCTCATTTATCACGGGATGTGTGGAACTAAATTCGTCTTGGAATACACAGCGAAGTGAAAATTGTTTTTGTAAGAGTTTCAGGCACGGAGATTCATTCAACAATGCTGAAAATAGGTCGCAAAAATTTCTACTGTAGCTCAAAAAGAAAAAAAATTGGATGACAAATGAAATGATTAATAAACGACGTATTTAATTTACCTCTGAATGAAAATACAGGGTTTTTCCATAATTCCCTCCAAGAATTTGAATTGCTGTAGTAAAAAAAGACGCACACAACGAAAAATAACATGTGAAAGCATACAGAAACAATTCTAGTTTTATTTACACATTTCACAGGTATTCTACGTATGAAATCTTGCTTACACGGCATACACAAATGCGATAGTGCAGTTCTTGCCACACCCAACATGGTACTATCAACGTTATTTCAACATTATTAACAGCACATTTTATCCTTTCATGCAGTTCTGTTACACCAAGTAGCAAAAGTTTTCAAATACCACGGATAACAACGAAAGGATAACACTGTATGCCGTGTAACCAAGGTTTCATGTATAGCACATCTATAAATTATGTAAATGAAACTTATCTGTATTCTGTTAGATACTCTTTTTTGCTGTATTCGTCTTAGATTTTTTTTATTATGGAGCTTCGAAACCCGGATTATGAGTAACTCTGCATAAACAATTGATTTCTAATGTATTCCCATTGAGTTCAAGACACAATTTGAGCTCAGTTACATATTGAAAGCAAGAATAAACGTTAAAATACACACACACACATAAATTCAATGAACTTATTCACATGCTGCAACTTCAATATTAAATAACAAAAACGCTCCCAAAGGATAAGAGTGTGAATATATATGAAGTCCTTAGACCAGCGTTTCTCAAACTGTGGGGCGCGCCCCCTTGAGGGGCATGGCAATTCTACTAGGGGGAGCAAGTATATTAAAAAGTCAAAAACAAAAGATTTTTTTAAAAATTATTAATTTACTGAAAGTAAACAAACAAAATATATCCTGACCTAAAAAATAAAATACACATTTACATTGAGTATTACACTTATAAATATATCAGTGCTACACAATGTATTTTATAATTAATTTACCAATACTAAGTTAAGAACAAGTTTAATAATTACTAGTGACCCATGGGATTGCCATATATAAAATTATATTCAAAAATTAACAATTATCTTGATAATTCGTATGGTTTATAATAAATCCCTTTACTGCCGATTAAAAGTTACAGGGAGAAAAGGAATAAATAAAAGCAATAAAAAAAGAGCCTTTGAAATGAGTAAATTCAACGCAAATACTAACAAGGTCCTTTTATTCAATTCCAAAGCTTTTAGAATAATCTTATAGATAACAGTGCACAGAAAAAATCGTACTTCGAAAAGACGCATGTATACGTCTGGTAAAATTAGCGCACTTGAGTGAGACGTTTATATACGCCAGTGGCAATTAAGAGGTTAAAGTCGTATCGTAGTTTTAGCTTCAAAATATAGTATTATAGAATTCAATATATTGTTATTGTACAAAGGGGGGGGGGGCACGATGAAAATTATGATGAATATTGGGTCACGAATATTGAAACTTTGAGAAACACTGCCTTAGACACAATAAAAAAAGCTTCTAGATTTCATAACCATAGCTCAGGCAACACATCAGTTTTTATAAAATTAAACAAAAAAAACATAACAAATTGACAAAACAAACAAATAATGACGAAGATATCAACTTTTTCATTCCATTAACAATAAAAGGATCTAACGAAGTGAATATAAAGTTCATATTGATGGAAAAATTTACTTAAAAACCAATGTATAGTAAAAGTGTATTTCGGCTAGTTCTACATGAGGTATTGATTAATTTATATTCAGTACACAAGTCGTGAAAGGTATGTTTGGATTCCTAAAATCATGTTGATGTTCCATAAACAGAACAAAACAGACTGTCGATGGCATTCTCAATACAAACACTAAGTCATTGACAAGTGAAGGAAATCGTTAGAGGTACCTATATAAAACAAACTACCATTAAACTTCAAAATTAAATCTAAATCCAGACCATCCCTCACAGCTTTACGACCTTTATATCCAGACGCAATTTTCCAATTCCGACACGCAACAGGTTTCAACAACATCCCGGAAGCCATGCGTCACAGCGACTGACCCCCACAGCTCCTAAATTCTTGAAGGCAAAGGAAATGAGCTACTATTTGGAAACGGAACACCGACACCGAGCAGAAAACAATCCCCAAACTCTTTACCACCGACGCAGAGAGAGAGAAAGAGAGAGGAAAATAAATAAATTCCCAAAAAGAGAGAGAACAGCCGATAAAAGCGGCTTAGGAGGGGAGTCCCGTGTAATTAAACAGGAAATTACAATCGGAGCTTCGGAATGGGATTAGGTGGAAGCCTTTAAAGGCGGAGGATTTATGAGAACGTTTAGGAGCGAGCACACAGCAACAAGTGTGAATTTCGGAAGGACTTTTCTACCTTTTCACAGACGCCCGTAAATTAAAGAGGAAGGATGAATGACGGTTTCTTTTCTCTTTTTATTTAAGGGGAGGGGGGAGGTTTATACCCCAGCACCGCGGGGAGTGGCGGGAGAAAGGGAAAGTTAATATCGAGTCTTTATTTTACCTTCAGGGCAAGCTCGATATTAAAAAGAGCTTGGGAAGACTTTTGAATAGAACGCTGACACACTTTCCAAAGAAGTTTTGTTTTGTTTCAATAAAAGTAGGGCATGACGAGGTAGACAATTCGGACGTTAATCTGGTTAGTAAGTCATATTAGAAATCATGTTGTCAAAATGATGTGATTCTCATTCTTATATCAAACGAGGGGAAGTTTTTAATAGATTAACATATGAGAATAATTAAGCCCTCAATAAACATTTCAAAGACAGATAGTAATTAACCTTATTACTGACAGCAATTAACTCGATGAAATAAATATCTATGTCGAATACAAAAGAAAAGAATACGTTCCAAATTCTAAATCAGCCAGAAAGAGCGATCATTATATGAGATAAAGGTAAAAATATCCAGGGCCGAATTACACCCCTTTGAGCTTCTACACATTCTTTTCTAACCGGCCTCTTCCTAAATATAATAAGGATGGGGAAAACATACATGAAAACGATTTTTTCAGCCCAAAAAACAACAGATGAATACCAAAATTTTTATACTCTTATGTGCCCTGCGATCACGGGCTAAACCTTTTAAACATATAAAAAGCTATATATTTGTGTTAGTTTATTATATACAGTTTTCCACAACAGAAAAGTACTCTCTCTCTTATCGGATAAGTTATCTAATAATTAAAAAAGACAAATACAAACATCTTTTTGAAAATAAAAGTAAATAGCTATATGAAAAAAGAACTAATAAATTAGTTTTTCATTGAGAAAGAGTTGCTCAATACGAAGATAGATATCATGACGAATAAAATTAATTTGTGTAAAAAAAGTGTTCGCCCCTCATCTCACCCATAGTTGGG
>BMAV01021935.1:43557-61350 GCA_019973955.1 Trichonephila inaurata madagascariensis
CGACTATGTATTATAAATATTATTTATAATAAACTAGCTTTATCCATCATATAATAGGAAATGAGATCCCCATCATTTTGAATAACAAACTATGAATTAAAAAAAAAATTACACGTTCCATATAATTCACTTTAAAATAATTTCAATGTTTACTATGGGCTATCTTAAAAACAACAAAGATCGAACCAACAATACAAAAGTTCTGAAAGTAATTATTACAGGTAAGCTATATCCACTAGATTTCAAATGAAACTTGATTCGTTCAAAAAGCTATTCTTTTTCTGGAGAGCTACAGTGTGACTTTGGTAACCCGAGAATGAAAAAGTGTAGAATTGCATAGCATTCCACTAGTCAACAATTTATATGTGTGGAACGAACTGACGCGTAAACAGAATCTATTTCGATCGAAAAGAAACAATATTCTTTTATACGTAGCAATTAAACTAACGCGACACTGACATTTTTTTTTTAAGTTGATATGCAAGCACAAAAATGTTCCACGGTACTTTTTCAAGTAATTAAACGCTCTAACTACAATTCCCCGTTATTTTAATCTCATCTAAGCACTCAGCGTTAAAGCACAATTATAAAGGTCGGCCACTCCAACACCTGTGTTATCTTTAGACCAAGACAGATTACTATTCCAAGCACACAATCTATGCGCTGAAAAATCCGACCGAGTCACCTTCCAAACTAATCCATCAACTTCTCCCAGACAAACAAAAGCGTGTCGAAAAGAATTTTTTCCTTCTCTTTTTCCCTCACCTTTTTTTCCCCCTCCTAAACTCTTTTCGCACCCTTTCCAGTCTCAAACCATTTAATCACCCTTTTCTACACAAAGTATTCCCCGGATCCACGCACTTTCAGATTGAAACAAATAGCTCTTTCTCTCTCTCTCCTTTTGAGTCGCACCTCTTTGGAAAGATTCTAAGAGGCAGAGGCATGTATTTGCTTACAGATCTACCCCAAAGGGATAATTAGGTTGATGTCTCGGCGTCGCCTATGCTTCGGAATCTCAGGTGCGAGGGATGTCGGATGCGGATGTACAAGAGAATTCTTTTTACACGACAACCACCCCTTTTTTTCATTTTTCATGCTTTATAGGAAAGCAACATTACATTTCTTCTGCGGTAATTTAATTTCGAGAGCACCTGCGCGCGGAAAAAGTTTAAAATAGTAACAAGATGTAGGAAATTGATACTAAAATAAGGATGGGAGGAGGGGGCGCTAAAGTATTTTACTCGAAGGAAAATACATTAATAAATACTTTTACCTTTTCCGGTCGGCACTTGTTTTTATTTATTTACAATAAACATCTTTAAAAAGGAAGATAAAAGATATGTGAAGGTATCAAAAGGAAGAAGAAATGATCATTTAATATTATTAAAGTAAACATCAATATGAAAAATTTTTCCCTTATTGCTTTTTTTTTAAAGAATGCGTCAACACAAAACTAAATCAAATAATAGGTGAGCGATTGAGAGTTATATTAACGTCGCGCTATAAAGCAACACGGGGGGCTATTGGAGACGTATATCGTAATTTTGAACCTCGGTCAAGTAATGTGCACAACACCTCAGCTGGCGCCCCCCTCTCTCTCCAAAATACTACGCCACATAAAAGGGATGACGTTTCAGCCACACAGATTTAACGTGCATCATTGCCTACGCTTGTCTAGTGTGGAGATACGCCTCAAAAACTAATATTAATATCTTAGATACTCTTCAAAAGTCTACCATTATACCCCATAGATATATGAGAAATGATGATATCCGGAAAGCCATTAAAATTAACAGCTTTAAATCGCATATTCAAACGATTGAAGAAAATTTCTTTCTCTACCTCATATCAACAATGCTAATGTTAAAAATCTTCACAACTATAACCCTAATATTTCTACTAAAAGACCAAGAAGGATACTTCTTGATTCATATAATCCACTTTAATTTCTATTTTTCCAGTGCATTTTTTTTATTATTGCACATTCATTTTGCTATTTTTTTTAAACTTTAATATCTCGTATCTCTCGCGTCTGGACAAGCCCCACCTCCCATCATCTTAAATTTCTTTACCAGACATTTGAGCAGCCAATGAGAGTCAATTTTCTCACACGCCATGATCCAATCAGAGAGCGACCACTCAGCTCTATCCCATGTTCCAGAGAAACTCAAGAAAAGTGGGACTTTTCCGTGCGATTAGCCCAGCCAATCAGAAGCGTCCCTCTCGCAGCATGCGAGCTTTAACGGTCGTTCAACATCTATCTCCAGATATGGGATAGAGGGCAGCAAGCGGCCCATACGCTCAATACCAGCACCGTAGATTTAACGTGCAGCGGGCTCCTCTATAAGTGGCACCAGGCAGGTCTTCAGTGACACCAGAACTCAACCCCGTGACACGTTTGCAACGAATTCGTGACCATCACCACTATGCTGCCACAGCCACATCAAATAATAGGATTGTGCTTTTAGAGATATGAATAGCTGATTTATTATTTACAAATGCGATCGGATATTTGAATTGCATTTACTTATTTCTGGATAATATTTTCCATTTCTCGCTCAACAGCATATTATTTTAAAAAAAATAAAAATACAAACAGAGGACTAAATTCATGACGGGCAAATGATAAATAATAATCTGAAAAATTTTTAATCTGATAATTGTAAAGATGTTTAAGTATTAACATTCTTCAAAAAAAAAAAAAAAAAAAAAAACTGACAAAAGAATAAAACAAAATTATACGCGTACTTTCAAAATGATGAGTCTTTGATTTACCTATGTTTGATTATTATTAACAAATATATACTCTTTATAAAAGAAAATTTCTGCAAAAAGTAAAAATTGGCAAAGCGAAGCGCTTAAATTGATTGGCTGAAAACACACAATTGCATTTATACCTGTGACTACGACGTCACACGAATTTATGAATTAATGGACTGGGAACACGCGATTGAAGTTATGTGATTATGTCGTCACATGAATTGCGCCCATATAGAAAATGTTCTGCTATTTTCCTTACCTATTTCTTTAAAAAAATCCACTCAGTAAAATTCTTTTATAAGCATTGTATAATCAATGTAAATAGGCTTCAACTTATTTAAAAATAATAATTTTTCATTCGCATAGCAGCATAATGTAATCTCTGGATTAATTTCTAAAACAACTTCTTTATTGCATAAAGTTTCACTGTATAATAATGTTGTCAGCATTAACCCATCCACAAAGTTGCCAGCTATATAGATGCAAGGAAGGTCGGACTGAAAGCCATTTTGTGCAGCCCGATAACTATGATTAAACTGAGTCGTCAAAAAGTTATTTTTATAATTATTGCATAAAATAATGTTGTTGTATCAAGCGTTATTGCATAATGTAATCTCTGTCTATTTTCTAAAACAACTTCTTCATTGCATAAAGTTTCACTGTATAATAATGTTTTCAGCACTAATCCATCCACGAAGTTGCCAGCTATATATATATAAGGAAAGTTGGGCTGGAAGCCACACACATTTCACGTAGCCCGGTAACTATGACTAATTAAAACGAGTCGTCAAAAAGTTATTTTTTACTAAACTTTAAAAAAAAAAAATACCCAAAAGAAACAAAGTCATTCGTGTCAAACAGTAACAGGAAGAATAACAATATTAAAATAAAAAGAATGGGGCCCTTTTTTCTCTCTCGGAAAAAGGCATCAAAGCAGTACTTCCAAGGATTAAAAGCAACAACGAAAAGAAAGAGAGAAGAAACACGGCCGACAGTTCGGTTAAATAAATTTGGAAACATCGCTTTCTGAGAGAGTTTCTTTTGTTTTGCAGCGAAGCGGTGACAGCAGTTTCACTCTGTCAATTAGCATCCCGAGAATCCTTGGGCCGAAAGAGTGCAAACAATGACGTCGAACACCCACCATTCCTTTGCCGTCATACCTTGTTACCATTAATACCTCGGGCCCGCGACCGAAAGTGCATCCAGGTGGTTAATAGCAATGATAAATGATCCTTTGGCGAGGTATCTCAGCCGACAGCTTGTCTGGCAGAGTGAACAGAAACATTAGTTATCCTTACGACAGGTAAAGGAGAGGATGCGGTTCAAAAATACTTCTTCTTTGGCGAAGGCCAATGACTCGTGAAAGTGATAACGAGAAGCCAAGCTACTGTTGGGATGGAGTGCTGCTGCAGGAGTCTTGATGACTGGTGCTGGCATCAAACTAAGTAATTAGTTGGAGATGGTTTCGGATAAGAAATGAGCGCACAAAAAAAAAAAGAGAAAAAGACACATCTTCTATTGTTTCGGGTGACGGCGGTTGCTAGGCGTACAAAAGTGAAAAGGATGAGCATAAATAATTTTCGGACTAATTTTCTTTTCACGACGACATGAGAAATTTAATAATCCGATTATGTCTCAGAGAAGAAAGAAAGAAAACGGAGTCGTAAAAAAGGATTTCTTTTTTATTTTTCCTAAGCTTATTAACCAACGTCAATGCCTCTCTTTTGCTTTGTTTGTTATTGTTGGATTGTTATCGTTTGTTTTAAAAGTTTTGTTTTGTAAATCACAGACATATTACTCTGGAAGAGATTGAACATTCTATTTATTATTCAAATTAGAAAAATGATTTTAATTTAAGTAGCAATAAAATAAATAAAATTAAATTAATCGTTTGATTTTTGTTGGTGATTCTCGTGGAACTCGGAAGGTGGAGGGGGAGTAAGAAAATTTCGGAATGAATTTTTCTTTAATTTTAGTATTTATATAAAAGAATTGTTTTAAAAAAAATTAAATTATTCATATACAAAGGGCATTAATGCTGAAATATTTTAAATCCTATTTATAATTTTACTTCGGCTTAAAAAACTTGATTTAAATATAATGATTGGGCCTTTCTCGCTATATGTTAAATATTTGTAAATAAGTACATAATTTTTTTAAGAAATTTTTATAGCCATTTCCTTTTTCCACTATTAAAAAAAAATTCCTGAATCACATTCTTACGCCTAAAAAATAAAACTCATAAGAGAAACAATAATCAAAGTTTAAAAATAGTTAAAATGGTATTGCAAAATTATTAAGAAAAATACATGAAAAAAAAAAACTAAACATAAAAGCACTACATAACATAAAAGCACTCTGTGTATATAACTATCATTCTTCACAATCAAATTTGTAATATATGCAAATATCATACTCATTAGAAACTTGGACAATGATACAAAACGATGAAAATACTTTTGGAGTCAATAAGCGTCGAATCCTAAGAGGAAATAATGTTAATGGCATTTGGCATAGATGCTCAAATTTAGAACTGTACCTTGACTTCAGGGAACCAGAATTTGTCAAATATATAAAAATCCATAGAATTAAATGGGCTGACTATGTTGCTAGAATGAACAAAGAACGTTTAACACAGAAAACCTTTTTTAGCTAAGCCAACTGGAACAAGAACTAAGGGTCGACCAAACCTCAGGTGGGTTGACCGCCTAGAAAAGGATTTCGCTACCTCAGAGTAATTAATAAGAAGGCTAAGACCAAAAAAAAAAAGGCAGAGAGGAAAATTCGTGAAGATCAAGGCTCACTCGGGGCTGTCGCGCCAATAAAGAAGACACCTGAACAGGTTATAACATGTAAAAATATATGAATGAAAAATCAAACATGAAACACGTTTGTAAAGACATGCTATTTCAACATAGATGCATGGTAAAAAAGTTTAACGAAAGATGCATGGTATTTCTATAACGAAAACGTGAAAAACGGAGTGCACTACGAACGCCTTTCATCGAGATGAAAAAAAAAAAAAAGGCGAGCTTTAACTGATATGGACACGCAGGATTGACAAAATCGGGAGTCTCAAAGCGACGACCTTCCTTCTACAACTGTGAACCAATTAAATCCTTTCAAAAAAAGGTTCAAACTTTCACACGAGATCGTTCAACCCCACGCGTGAACAAAAATATAGCGTCCCATCCCTATCTAACCGACAGAAATAAAAACTTAAATCTCCCAGATACCCATCTCATTTATTTCCAGTAATTCGCTTAGCAGCGCTTTCGACTTCGATTCGATATGCCATGAGTAACCGATTCTCTCAATAGATATCTGCAGACAGTTGGAAGTTTATGACCGACACATCGACAGTAGATAAACCGCTTCTCATGTATTTGCATATGCATAGAGTTTTCCATATCACGTCTGGGTGTAAAAGTGGAAAGTCAATAACAAAGAGTGAGCAATATCTCTGTCATTTTTATTGTGAGGCCACATTTTTTTCCTTGCTTTATTTAATTTTATGAATATGAAATGTTCAAAATTTTGGATGGTAAAAAGAATAAGAAATAATTTTTAGTAGCAGAAAAGTATATCAGAAAGCTGCTTGTATGTCAGCAGTTTGTGCTTGTGTGAATTATGAACAAAAGTTTACTTAAATTTATTTATATTTTTACTTTAATTAAGAACCAATTGCATATGCTATGTTCTCTTTTAATGAAGAGAGAATGACTTCAGTTCTCAAATGGTGCAAACCATCATCAAATAGCGATAATAATTACAAAATGTGAAACTATTTATACTGTTTTTCAATACATTAAAATGAATTTATGTTTGAATACAAGTTTTTTTATTTGAATATATTTTTCAAACTTTAAAAGAAATTTATATTAAGCGATCTATTTCATTTCAACCAAACTTTTTTTACGAGGTTTAAGTTAATTTTTTTAACTCATTGTTTTCGTTTCATGCGATTTAAGAAAATGTAGAACGTATGTCTCATTTTTCAAAGAAGAAAAATCTTAAACATATGCTTTTTTTTTCACTGCATAAAAAGAGACTTAGTAGTACATGTAACAAAAATGTTGTATTTGAATTTGAGAAAAAAAGTTATGTTACCAAAATTAATTTCTTACACTAGTAAATGCAAATAATACGTCCTCATATAAATACTGAAATACATAAAGAAGGCTCGTTTTTAATAGTCGCTCATTTATTATTTTTCTGGATAAAAAAAACCACGATACTTGACTTACCTTAGCTTTAAAAATAATAATTACATATACAACAAAGATACGCCGCAAAACCTAAGCATGTTACAGTGTCATATATATAGACTACTTTTATGAAAGGGGTTATATTTTTTTTAAAAAAAACCGTAGACGCGCAAAAAAGACGTAATCTTTATGCTAAAAATTAAAAATCCGCAAGTCTATGGGAGGGTTTTGAACCCCCAAACTCAATCCTTGTGTACGCCATTGGTATGTCAATATATAAATATTTCCCCTATTTAGTTCAATATTCATTCAACGAAATAGCAAATAAATTATTTGAGTTAAATTTTTCACTGAAAAATACATTTTGATAAGGAATGCATCACATCAAGATTGAGTCTCATGTATTATACATAACAGAAATTCATTTTTTTTTTCTTCTTATTTTGAAGGTATGCAATATAAGAGAATAATCAAGTCACTCGATCTATAGTAAATTAAGCATATTTACATTTATTAAATTAGGTAAAAAAATAATTCATTATCAGTCGTTACGAAACGTAGTTCAATTCCTCTGTGCGGTTTTTTTAAAAAAAACTATTTGTATTTCGCACCCACTCCCTTCTTTACATTAAATGTTAGACAAACTGATAGTTATACTAAGTACATTTTTTACTCCATTAGATAATGAAAGTCGAAGTTAATCTAATACGTATTATCCCTTTCTTTTTCGATTATTAGTGCAAAGAATACTGCTCTCGATAAAGTTCTTATTGATTTCAGGTCAAACAACAACACCTATGCAAAAATCTACATGCCGAAGTTGATATTGAGAAAAAAAAAAGTCAAAGAATTATAGGTCTGTCTTTGGACGTGTGGGCCCGATTATCGAAATCCTATAGGGACACTACAAGCACAACCTTTATTTGAGTACCGGAGTATTACACCAAGCATCTTCAAGTTCTGCACATTTCGAAAGGTCTCCTGCACAATATCAAAAAAATTTTTTATTCACTCAAGTGATACACAAAAGAAAAATAATCAAAAGAGGAAAGAAGAGAGAGAGAGAGAGAAAAAAAAAGCATCTTCACACAAAAACCAATATCCCGACCGATTCTTGTAAAAGAAAAGAATAAAATAAAATCCCACTGACCGAGCCTCCGCCCCCTCACATTAATTCACTCGGAATTTCAAAGAAATTAGCATCGATTTCGCTCTTCCAGCTACGAATCTTGGTCTTTTATGAATATATTACGCGATTGCTCATCTTCCTATCCATAACATCCACATCGTACTTTTTTTTTATTATTATTATTTCCCCTCTACCCCCCTTATCGACATCGACGTCCCTGGTACAATGGACCAAGGATGGCTCACAATATCGGCAGACAAAATCTTCAGAGGTTTTCCCTCCCTGCCCCCAATTTCTATTGAGATTCGCTGGCGGTTGTCTTGACCGCGATAGCATCCAGAATGAAATTGCTTATGTATTGGTGATCGGTGGCCACTACCGTACCCCTAACACGCTCTAATGTATATAAATCTACGGAGATGCTGCAGCTCATGTATATGCATCGCAGTTGGGTTGGGAAGGGCGTATTTGTACATTGAAGCGGATGCCTGGGGTTTACTTTGTCAGCCACACGACAGATAAGCCGTAGAGATAATTCAAGTGATGCATTAAATAATGAAAAACAAGAGCTAAAGTTAAAAAAATTTTACCAATTAACATAAATAAAGCATGTGAATGTAATACTCAAATTGCAGAAGCGTTACAACACGAGCTATAACCTCCCCCCTATATATATATATATACTTGACTTTAAACATAGCTTAATTGTTAATACATACGTACCACAGAGAAAATACATACCGTAAAATCCGGCGTATAACGCGCACTTTGAACACAAAATATGAGATCGAAACTTAAGGGTGCGCGTTATACGCCGGGCATGAAAACGATAGCTTTAAAAATAACAGAAGAGATGAGCCTAAAAAAATTTACTCCTACATGTATCGAAACACTGTTTATTTAAAAGAAACGACTTGCCTTATGAACTAAAAGAGTTTATGGTGTTAATTATAGCACGATGATTAAAATGGATGAAATAAATCTACATCCATTTCAGTAAAAGAAAATATTAACATCTTTATTTCGCTCACTCTGTTTTTACATTATTATTTTCCTAGCTGGTTCTATAGTTCTAAGGCAACTCATTAAATCCATCATATGATATTTTTTTCATTGCCAGATACAACAAAATAAAAGACTACTAATCTGAAGTTAAAAATATAGACATAAATTATTTCTCTGACAAAAAGAACTAAATACACTATTCCAGACGAAGTTCTCGTCAAAAGAGTAATAACATATTCAAGCTCATCTGCCTTCCTTCATCCATCAACACCTGTTACTACAAGTTGTAATTCTAGAAGTATACTATTTTTTCATAAGTCTGGGTAATACCTCAAATAAATTACTAGAACATAAAAGCAATGTACACAAATATTTCAGGTTTCTTGCTAAAAAAGGGAGTGCGCGTTATACGGCGAATATATGGAAAAAATTAAAAAAATTCAGCTTGAAAGTATAGGTGCGCGTTATACACCGGATTTTACGGTATATACTTCCTTTCGATGAAATCGGGTTTAATTTCGTATATAAAGGTTTATTTCCTTGAAACTATTTTCCTCCTTCAAATTTTAAGTTGAATGAAATAAATCATATGATATAAAACTTTTTTTTAAGGCACGTTTAATAAGATCGCAATTAGAAACAAACTGGGACGATCTCCTCTAAAAATGGAATTTTCCCGAAATTTGAGAAACAAATGATATTTAGTATTACCTGTCAAAAGTTATATTAATTATTGAAGCTAAAACGTAATAAAATCGCAATATCATTCTTTTACCGCATCATACCAGCCTCTTTTAGCCTGTTATCTGAACACGATCACAATTTTTCCGTAGTGTTATAATAATCCATCATCCGCCTTATGTAATAAGTTCGTGTTATGGGGTAGGGGATCAATTGTAGTATACTGGGAGTCAAAAAAAAATCAAAATAATAAGAATAACAATTCAGTTTCACTTTTTATTCATTGTTTTTTAAGTTATTATTTTTTAAAGGCATACATATGCTCTCAAAATTTATTCAAACAAAAAAAAATAATAAATTATAATATAAAGGCATTATAAAGTTCTTTCTTTAAGCTTACTTTTCTCAAATAATAAAAGTTCAGATAAATTTCATATACATTTTGTTGTAAGCTTTGAGCTAACAAAACAGAAATACTTTTTTGGGTGTGTTTTTAATCTCTAAGTAAGCATATTTTAAAAACTCACAAAAAGATAAAATTCTTACGCTAAAGACAAATTTTCAATTAATACAGCATAGAAATTACTAAAAAATAAATAAATAACAACAAGACTAAAAATTCATCCACTTTTCAGGTTAAGACGTCGACATTTATGCTATTTACTACAATTAGATGATATCCCCCCTCCTGTTGCAAATAAAACTTAATGAAAAGTATTATTAATAACTATTAATTTTAGTTGTCTTTTTCAAAATCATTTTGAAACTGGTTATTTAAAAATTGGTAACAAATGTTTTAAATGACCAGCTTATTTCTATAAACTAAAGAATTATTCAGAGTATTTAGTAATTCTACATCGACTGTCTAAAGTTAGCAGTTGGAAATTTTTTGAGTGGCATCACCAAACAATCGAAGCCAGTTACGAAATGTCAGTATGGGTTTCTTTCCTGCCGAGTTAGATTGTCAGCAGTAAAACACGTTTTACAGACTCCTCATCTGCAATAAACAAGTTTTAATATAATAATTTTGAGATCCCTAATCATACGTCTTTCTCTCTCAAAGTTGGTATCCGTACTGTACAGTTAGGAACTCAAAGGCAGATCAAAATAATTATTTTAATTAAAACAAAACACACTATAAAAAAACGCAACTGTATTCTGATCAACAGAAAATCATACAAACAAAACTGTCCCTATGAAAATAAATTTCAAAACATCTTTTCTATTGTATAAGATTGGCTCTTACATATTATAAATATAACAACCCAACTAAATCATACTCAATTTAGGCAAGATTAAGAAAATAAAGGACCTAGTATTTTCACGTTATATCAATGCGGAAAAAGCCCGATCACAAGCACTGAAAATTCAAATTGTTAAATATGTCAGCATAAACATTCAAAAATAATTTGTAAATTATACACAAATTATTTTGTTTATTTTTAAAAATGGAAAATAAATGCGGATAGCAAAAAAAAAAAAAAAAATGTTTAAATGTGCTCGGTTTGTATAAAAGTGAACTAATATTAACACATCAGGAAAGGACGACTAATATTCTAAATTTGACAATGAGAGACCATGTCGCTTTAGGGAATTTTTTTTTTTAAGACTTACCATTTACAATTCACGAGCAATTACATCGGCTGGTAACCATCGGTTTTGTGTTCTACTCGTGGTTCGTAAACTTCTTTTTCAGTCATATTCTTTGGCTAATAAGGAAGACTAAACGAATATTCATTCGTAAATTACATTAGTTTATCTTTTCTTTTTTTTACTCTCCAGAGATAAAATATAACCTAAAAAGTATGATAACTAACACACAAGAATACATGTACCACAGTTTGAGAGCTACTGATTGATTCCACTGCTAAGAACTAACATAAAAAGTACATGTAAGACAATGTATACAGCAGAGGTCGCCAAAGTGGTGGTCCGCGAGAACATTTCGCTGGTCCCCAGAAAAATGTGGAATACACTTACTCATCACGTTAAGTTATATTTTCAGATGCATTGAAACGTAATTCGATTCATAACAATAATTTAACACTTAAAAAATCCTATTAGGGGTTCGCGGGATTTAAATTATGAATTAACTGGTCCGTGAGGTCAAAAAGTTTGGCGACCGCTGGTATACAGCATTTGTATCAATATTTACCGATTCTAATCCACTAGATTTATTTCATTTTACCTAATGCATATTTTGAAATTTAAAAAATTGCTACTCAGCACTTTTTCTATGCTTCCATTAAAACTTGAACACCAATGATCACTGTCAAGATCGGCGAAAGGAAACCCCATTAAAAAAAAGTAAATAAAAAAACTATTTTAAATCATATAAAAACACTTTAGGTTTTATTGTTTTCAAATCCAGCGAATCAGTAACTGACACTGTGAAAAGATACTCGCGTAGATACAGCCCCCATAAACAAAACTTAAGGTATATTCTTCCTTCACAAAGCTCCCCGTAATAAGAAGCTCTATCAATGACATAAAATAGATTACTAGCCGTCTCACAATCAATATCTGATCTATACGTCTCCGGATCGGTAGGAATTTACCGTTGGGGTGGAGAGAAATCACATTACTTTAGCCTAACTCTCCTTTTCTTAGCTATTTCTTACTTCTTATATCCAAGACGAACCATTAACGGATTTCTCAGCATATAAACCCGATACCATCTTAATTCGTCTCGGCCACTGCCTGGAAGAGAAGAAAATAAAAAGAAAGATCTGTCCAGATTCTTATAGGTCAGAGGCCCGAAAAAGGCGCCCTGATGACCCCTCGGTGCGTCATTTCAGCCCTGATGCCCTTTTTCCTCCTGGACCCAAACCTCATCAATGGCGGGAGGAAAGAGCAAGAAGGGAAAAAAAAATAGATTTCCTCCGCGTAGGTTGTGTCCTTCTCTATTGAAAACCGTTTTCGTGGATGGCGATTCAATGCGCACGGCCATACTAGCAGTTGGGAGCATTAGGGTCCGACTTTGATAGTGCGTGGTATGGGGGTCCAGATAGGCCATCCTCCCCCAACTCCCTGCCAATTCCGATCGCATCCAGGTTTGTACATGGGCGGCCATCAAAGCTTATCTAGCGGATGGGCTATCCATTGTGGCGGTTGGCATCCATTCGGGGATGGAAAAGTTTCAACTAGCCAACGTCGTTGAAAAGACCTTTTTCCACTGGAATTCTTCCTTTCCTGGCGTGTACCTACACAGCGCGGCGTAATGGGACAATTTATCGACTGTGCCTCCACGCCGGCCTGTTTAGATTTTATTGCCCCTTCTTAGAGCTCCGTTAGCGGTTTTTATTCCGAGCACAAATGCATGCAGGTATAGGTTAAGGATTCGCTGGAATGGGTGGCGATACACTCAAGCGGTTTTTCTGTCCAGAAATGCATTTGCTGGATTTCTATAACCTTTTTTTCTTTTTTGTAATGGCATCAAAAGAGAAGGAAGGGGAACATTGGTAGGTAGACTATTATGCAATAGATTCAGAATAAAAAAAAAGAAGTTTTATATTATTTTTTACTATAAACAACTAAGGGCAGTAGTGAATCGTTTAAATAATTCACATAATAATAATTATATATCTTAGCATATGCATACATCAGATATTGATATATTAATTATGTTGACTCGCCATTAAATTCTGTAAGAGCAGAATACAATTTTCTTAAAATTTCAGAATGAATATAAATTAATATTCAAGGTGGTTTCAATGAACAATCTCAGACTTAATTAGCAAAATTCCAAGATAAACCAAACTCTAAATTACGCCAGAATCCAATAGTTATTTTAAACGATATTATTTTTTTTAAAAAAAAAAAGTAATACCGTTCCAAAATAACGGTTTTTACAATTAGAGTCTCAACGTTTCTGCTGATATATATTCACCTCATTCAGCTTTTACTTACAAAATCATTTGATATATGATGCAAGTTTCCCATTTATTGAAAATTGGATTTAAAAAAAGTTTTAGTCGTATTTATTGAACATTAAATTGATCACTGAATAAACATATAGGGTAAATGCACACATGAGCAGATTCATTAGCATGAAAATAGATATACACTAATAAACTAGCAGTCCATAAAAAAATATTGTAACTGAAAATAGCACTTCACAAGTCGCCTTCAAATAACCCTACCACTATATCTCAGATTTGATTTGATTCTAATTTACATCGCACTGTTAAGCAATAGGATGGTTATTGGCAACGGAACTCGCAATTTTGGACCTCTATAAGGTGATGAACATGAAAGTTGAGCTTGCATTTCCCTCTACAAACCACCACACCATGCTAACAGGAGAACTTCGAGTTATGGCACATTTAAATTGCATCAGTTTTTCTTCTTGGCGGGACTTCAGTGGCACTGGGTCTCGAACTCATGACACTCCAGCCATGAGTCTGTGACTATGATCAATAGTATACCACGGCCTCAGATAACTATTTTTAAAACAATTCTTGAAGAACTCAAAATGGCACTTCCTATCATTACAATTAAATTTATTTATGCATTTCCAATATAAAAGCTGTTGAATTAGATACGTTGAAAGCTCTTTAACATATAGTTCTATAATGTATATTGTGTAAAATTTCGAAAATTCCACTAAACTGACATCTTTCCAGGAATGATACTCCCAGAGATTTCTTCCTATTTTATTTCAGCTCCCATATAAATCGATGTCAGTATCTTTACGAAAAACAATTTTTCAACCCTTACTGGACACAAGACGCAGACTTCAAGGATCCATTTCATTTCCTTTAACTCGGAATTTTTCCACGGGTGAGACGCAAAAGATAAGAAAGAGGGAAAAAAGAAAGAGGGGAAAAAAATCGCATTTTTACAACAAAGTACAGATCGCGACAGTAAATTTTCCCGGCGATATTTCCACACATCCCTCGCAACAAAGTTGTTGTTTGTCGGGGCCGATTGAGCCCACGAGGATAGCAATCAAGCGGTCCGGCCGAGAGATGGATGTTGCAAAGTGCCGGTCAATTGAAACATTCCGGCCAAAAGGAAGGGACAAAGGACAGGTCGACCAGAGCGTCCCCGGGGATCCATCCATAGTGCTGCGACGCCGGCTTGTCCAAACAAAACCGTGGTTTCCGGAAATGGTCCGCTTGGGATTCGAAAAGTCACCTGTCTGCAGAACGCATTCCTTGATGTCCGTGCGTATATATCAATGGAGACTTGCTAACTTTCCTGACACGGAGGAAAGAGAAACGGTGCACAGTAAAAAAAAGAAAAGAAAAAGTAGGAAAAATAAATCTCCAACTTAAAATGTTTTGTTTCATTCCTATCAGGGAAGACGTCGTAAATCCGTTAGAGTTCCCATTTCTCTCCTACCCTTTTCTTTGTTTTTAAAGTTAACTATTAAGAGCGATGGTTCTTCTGACTAAATTAAATAAGTGTTTTCGAACATATCACAAAAAAATTGCATGTAATAAAAAAAATTTTGAAATAAATTATCTATACATTAGTAATAAATAATAACTTTGAAAAAAAATTTATTCCAGAAATAAATTTTGGGGAAGAGGGGTGAGATTTTTTCACAGTTAATCATCTATCGATAGATATACTGTATCTTTTTCTGTATAATTACGCGCGCGTGTGTATTGTACATATTTTTAAGGTCACTCTTTTATCATCAGTGGCGTAACAGAGAATATTAGGGTCCCCCTGCAAAGTCAGGTTTTGGGCCGCAAGCCAGACCTTGAAAAGGATTGCAAAACCATAACATAACATAGTCTTTGGGCCCCCTAGAATCCTGTCCCCCTTCCCCGAGATGCGGGGGTGTATGTTACGCCACTGGTTATCATACAGAGCATGAAATCAAAGGTTTCACTATATTTCCAGGCGCTATTACTTTAAATTATACACAAACAAATCAATATTATGTAACTGTAAGCATTGGCATACCATAACTGTACTACACGTCGTATTACAAGTATTGAATACCACAGTGAATTCATGGTCTAATACTCTTATATAAGGTATATATATCGTAAGTCTCTTCACCTTTTTTTTTCTCAACGCGAATTTGAATTATTTAATTCTCCTGTATATAAGCATATTTTGAAACATCTATCCCTAATTATTTTATAAGTAACTAATATATAAAATTGTCTTTTATGAAATGTTACACAATTTTCTAAATAAAAAGAAAAAGTTTTATACGAAATCCTTCCAGAGACAGGATAATAAAAAAAATTTGAGACCAAAATTAGAAAACGGGAAATATATTTTACCACTAAATTAACTAGCCGTTTGTATATACCTATTTCTAACAGTGGCGATTAAATTATATATTTCCAAATAGTAATATATTCTTTCTCAGTTGATTACAAAATTAAGCTTGGGCAAAATGAGACAAAATTTTTACGTAATGATTGTTAATATTTCCATTTTATGCATTTATACAATTACTTGTGTCTAACGGATCACTCACAATGTCTAACAGACCAATATCATTCTCAAATGTACCCTTCTCACTTTGAACTTTCCATCCTTCACCGATTTTAGAAGAAGTTATAACTCGCCAATAGAATGATTTATTTTTAAAATTCCCGTTGCCATGTCATTTTCAAAGTTAATGTTAAATAATAATAATAATAATAAAGGAGAAAAATACACTTACTTTTTTTTCCCCCCAAATTCTACAATTTTGAAAGTTTGATTAATTTTATTTATTCAAATTGAATTAATTGACCATAGTAGTAGCACGAGCCGTTTCTCTAACATAATAGTTACTTGGGAGAAATTTTAAAAAATCCCTTTCTTGAAAAAGATTAAAGTAGTAAGTTTGAGATTTCTAGGCAGATAGCGTTATAAAACCTCACACTATTTTCCATTCATCAAAAGACCCTCACAGTAAATATCGAAAAATTATTAAGAGCAGGGGGACGGGCCTAATTTGAAAGTTCTTTTGATTAAAGTCTAATGCACATTTGACCGCTGTGTGAGATTTATAATGTTAATATTAAATAGACAATAATGATATTTCAAAGATAAATAACAAGATTTTATGCTTTTCATTGGGTATGGGGAGGAATTTAAGAATTAGGAAGAACCATATTAATTAAATCACAAAACTAGATTATCATTCAAGTAATCGCGAAATTGCAAATGATTTATAACGTGACAAGTCAGTTGTCAAAAATAAAAAGGGTTGAAATTGAGGACCATTTGACGTTTATAAATACAGAGGATAGACTAATTACAGCATTTAACGAAAGAAAAAAAATCTCATAAGTATCAAAAGCAAAGAAGAAGAAAAAAAGACGTAACTATGAAACAAACAGCTATAAAGAAACAACACACCGAAAAAAGTAATACAATTTTAAACAAAAAGAAAAGAGAGGAAAAAAAATTGAAACAGTAAGCAACCGGGATAATTTTTTTCTCTCTACCAAATCGGGAAAATAGCTAAATACAGGGTACAATCACATTGATAAAAGCAAAAATACCGTAACAAAGAATGGCGTGAAGGATAAAGAAAAAAAAAATAATACGAAAAACACTCAATAACAAAACAGCGTCGAAGTTAATATCGACCGAATAAAACACGTTACAAGGGAGAGTAAAAACCGAGCAAAACAAGAAGAAAAAAAACGATAAAAGCGTCATTAAAGTTAAAACTGCTTCCAGATCAAGCGATCACTAATTTGTCTTAATTCTACTCGGACCTCTTTTCTGTAATTAATATCTTACTTCAGAGGACTTAACAACAGAAGGAACTGAACGCACAACAGTGGAGGGGAGGGGTATAGCTTTATAATGAACCGGTAGCAAATACAAGAGGGGGGGATGACCTTTATTTTTAAGAAACGGTGTGATTTAACGTCACGGCTAGCGATAAAACAGGAAAGGAGGGGGGTGCAGGTCAACGGAAAACTCACGGCAGGTTCCTCGCGCGCTCAAATAATAATAATTTAGCGGAAAAGCCGGCGCTAAAATTCTTCGAGTGAAAACAAAAAGGCAAATCAATTAATCTAGGGGTTCTAGGATACA
>BMAV01021935.1:61750-93009 GCA_019973955.1 Trichonephila inaurata madagascariensis
AGGGGAACATTTAATCACTCCGAAGAACATAGGTTGTTGGAAAAGCGTAAATCGACGTCGTGGGTGTAAAATAAAAAGGCACATTTGGGTCGTCACACCTCAATTAGGGAGATTATTTATTGACCAGACTATTTTTTCATTCCGCAATTATTAATAACATCGGGCAGATGTTAACGGTATTGTGGAGAGGGTCGCCTTTCTTTTATAAGCCAGGTCAGTTTTTGAATTTTTATTAAAATTACACGGCACTAGAAATAATTATTAAGGGAATGTTGAGTGATTACCTTCAACAAAGAGTTTAAAGTGATACATAATATATATTTTTTTTTTACACAAATGACGTGTTTAAGACCTTGCGTCGTTAAGACAAATATGCTTTTTTTTCTTTAGATTTTCAAAGTTTCTTAAAGTCTTGTTTAAAAATCAAATAAAACTGATGCTTTTTCATATTCTACCAGAATGCATTTACAATAAGTAAATACATTTGCGCGCTTTATTTTAAAATATATTGCCACGATAAAATACATATATTCAGAAAAATATTACCAACAATGACATCTTAAGACTTCTTGAAACCCTGGGCCTCGATAGAAAAGTATCCTCCATCTCAGACAAAGTTCGTACACAACATACGTTATCAAAACCTTGTGCAAACGGTAACTCGCAAACAAATAAATGTGTATGACTCACAAACTCACAGTCCTAGACACAAACTGATTCGCCCTAAATAAGTATAATGATATATAGGAGAAAGTCTAAGACTAGACACAGACATGGCATAATAATGCCGTCATGGCACTGGAACCAGATGACAAATAGTACGAAATTCCTAGTTTTTAGGAGAATATATCCGGGAATAATATTTGAGAATTATGAGTATTTGGATCATGATCTTATTGAGTCCGAGTCAAGAACAAGGCCCCCTCGAAGCTGAGGTTCTAAGCACGGGCACAGTTGGTCCATGCCTCTAAACGTCCTTGATTAGAAATGTTGCAATATTCCAACTAAGCTAAAACAGCATTGAAATCTCATGTCATTGTAAAGGCTTGGGTTGTAACAATGTTTTGATTGGTAAAAAGAGGGCGCTACTTACTGTAGCTAACTGAACCAGTTTTTTCTTTTGAGCGGGAAAAAGATTGGAATGGAGAGTTAGGATGAAAAAGATTTCTGTAGTAGATTTAAGATTTTATGTCTTGTATTATTGTAAGCAAATAATAATAAACGGTAAATCCGGTGAAAGGTAGTGATGTTTTCAGTTAACGACATGGCATTGTAACAGCATCATATTTAACAATAAACAAAAATTCTCGTGACATGTTTGATGTGTAAAAAAATAAAGCAAGCGATATCAAAAACGTGAAATTCGCAAAATATTTCATCATTAAAAGTTGACTTTCTTCGAAGTGAAAAACTCATAGTTTGATCCCCCCTCCCCCTTCCAAAACAAAATCAATTTTAATACATTTGACTAAATTTATGTACTATTTTAAAACATTTTAAAATGTCTTAAGGTATCCGACTACGTTCGGAACCATGATTTTGCAAAAGCGTATAAATGGATAATATTTATGATATTTAGTGTCACTTAGATTAGAAGATGTACATAAAATTGTTTCAAGAATAGTATTACAGTAAAAAATTATTTAAGTACAATGTTTTAGCAAAAAATGAACATAGAATGACCCATTTTCAAAATATTCTCCTTTTGTGAAAAATGCTTCTATTATAATAATATTTCGCCTGTATATAACTCAGACCTCTGTACAGAGGCTCAACTAGAATTTTTGAAATATATAACTTAGAAATGGGTTTGTCCATGTTTTACGACAGCAGAAGGGAGAAATTTTAAGAAAAAAACGCCGATAATTATTTCAATTGGTTGTAACTCTGAAAATAATAAGAATTTTTCAAAAATCATATTTGAGCCTCTGTACAGAGGGCTGTGCGATATACAGGCAAAATATTATTATAATAGAAGCATTTTTCACAAAAGGAGAACATTTTGAAAAAATGTTATCCTAAGTTTTTTGCCGAAATATTGTATTTAAATAAAAAAAATTTTTGTCAAAATGTCCTTAAAACAATTTTATACATGTATTCTAATCTAAGTGACACTAAATATCATGAAAATTATCCATTTTTGCGCTTTTTTAAAATCGCGGTTCCGAACGTAGTCGGATACCTTAATTCAACATTTGCCAACATTTGAAATTCTTTACGAAGCCCTACATCCTTCTTATTCCATTTATAAACGATTTAAACTTCAGTGATGAACCAAAAAGAGATATAAGTATAATTTACTTTCTTTATTATGGCATAATATATGATTTTTAGCAAAATGGAGACAATACAGTTTACACAGCGTAACTATATATAAACTATAACATATAAAGAAAGCAGGAAAGACAAAAAAATTGATCTATTGCCTCGCCACTAAATGCCACACATTTGATTCAATGCTCACAACTGTAATATTCAGATAAGTCGTCCATTATAAGGCTCATTAATTATCTGAGGCTCCACCTCTTTTTTTCTCCTCCGGCGAGGAATAAGTCAATAAACAAGCCCTGTCACTAGTGCCCCAGGAAAAAAGAAATCGAAGAATAGTTTATCAACATGGTAAGAGGTTAAAAAAAAGCCGGTATGAATAAACAATACTGAAAAAATTCCGCTGTCATCGTTTAAGATGAAGATGGAGTAGAAATTAAATCACTGCTTTTTTTCTTGTTTTTTTTATCCACACACACACACACAAGCTAATATTTAATACTTATATCAATACATTTCATGGTTATAGATTCCAAGTTAAAAAGAAAGAGTGGACAATTACATATAGTAACATTTAAACAATATTCGTTATGTATTTTTTTCAATAGTATATGGTAAAAAACTTCTATTAAAAAGTAAAATAATTTATTTACAAAGAGATTCGAAGAAATCAATTCGGAATATCAATAATTATATTCATGTTCTTGAACGATTTAATCAAAATATGTATACATTATATTCAGTGGCGCACACAAGGGGGGTATCCTAGGGATCCGGGCCCCTCCCAAAGCCCTTGATTATTTTTCCGATTGATCATAATTCTAAGTATATAGTACGTAAAATTTAATTGTATTTGTTATTAATGATTAATTTTATAAATTAATGCTCATTATTTATAATAATTAGTTTTTTTACTGTTTTTGTTTCCGAAAATAGACAAAAATCAAAATTAGCATGATACAAGAATGGTGGACTTGCGACCCTGGACACCCCTCTTGAAAAATTTCTGTGTGCGCGCTACTGATTATATAACAAGATACTTAATGTATATTTTAATAAGGCGGGGGAAGGGGGAATTAACGATTCTTCTTTAATGAATGAAATAAAGTAATTTATATTGGAGTAATGAAGTGTTCATTTTTATGAAAATTAAGAAAAAATCTACATTTTACTCATTAACGCAAATATTAGTTTAAGTGTTATCGAATTTTAAAATCTAAATATTTAAAATATTAAAATATGTTTCGGTTCCTCATTCAACTGAATAAATGTTAAATGTAAGTTGTACTTTACTTAAATTTATCGAAATAGTATTCATAAAATATGTATATTTTAATATTAAAACATAAATACATAACGACACAATCTGGAATAAAAATTTTCTATAATTGTGAAAAAATTAAATATCCACTATACGAAAGAAAAATATTAATCAACGTATTCTTAAAGAAGATGCCCCAATTGTTCATTTAAGGAATGGACAGTACTGTATTATTAGGATTTGTACCCATTTCATTGGATGTTTAGGGGGTGGCTAAAATTACAATGGAGTTCATTTAGTTTAAAATTATAATGCATTCTTTCAAAAAATTTAAAAGTAATTTATTAAATTATTTAAACTTTCAAAATCGAGCAACCTATTTTTCACTAGATTTTAAAAGAAAATCCCTAAAAAGTCTGTTCATTATTGTGTAGTACAAATTATTTATATAATGAATAGTTCAGTCACCTAGACATGGCTTATTATTGATTACAGCTTTTCTGTAGAAAAGATAAGCAAAGTCAGAATACAAAAACAATAACAAATACTTACAAAAATGAATGTTTATATTAAAAAAAATCATGACTATTTGAAATAATTAATTAAGATAATCATTTTAAATTTAAGGGTCACTGATATTACTGTAATATCAAAGATAGGGATAATTAAATTTTCAAAATTATTATTATTATTTGAGATTAATTCAATATATTACACAGATAAAATTTCATAATATTAACATGCGGTGTAGTTAAAAAAACAACAACAACCGTGATTGTAATTCCATCATGAAAGCAAATTTTCAAAGAATATCCCCATTAAAAGAGAGAGAAAAATAGAAAAAGAAAACTCATCTTTAGAGACATAACTAAGCCGAGATATAACTTATTCGAAGACTCAAATCGAAATTTTGTAATCGCTCCCTCACCACCGAAAAGAAAATTAAATTTAATGCCATCGGGGGAATAACTTTTTAAATATATCAAGAAAGGCGGAGGGAAAAACTACTGACTGCGAACGAAGAAGAAAAATGTTGGAATGGGGGGCGTTCGAAACTTAATTGATGAATTTTTAATAGCATCCATTGGAGGGGGTGAGAAGGGCAGAAAGCTCTGGAAGGATAGGGGTTAGAGAAACAGATTTTTTTCCCCTTGCCTCCTCTCCTATAACAGGAAGAGCAGATTGGGGATAAGACCTAGTAGTACATAACATTTTAGTTGTTTAGTTGTTTACTTTTTTTTTTTTCTGGCTTAGCTTTTTTTCCCCTTCTTATTTTGCTAGTGTGTTAACGATCCGAAGCAAAAAGCTGCAGATTGAGAAGAACAGATGTTGCAACCGAAAAGGTAAGAAAAATACTGTGCTCCTAACTGAATTTTTTGGATGGGATATTCATGACTTACTTATCCTTGGCCCACGTGAGCTACTTAAAATCGCTATCAAATGCAAGGATAATGTTTCACTAATGTATGGAGGTGTCGCAAGCATTTTTGCTCAATTTTTAAGTAATCACTCATTGTAGCAAAAATATCAACGCATGGAAGAGTTTTTTTTTAAGATATTTACTTTAATCAAATATCGAACACACCTTGACGTGTTAAGGTCCTATAGATCAGGGGTGGCCAACCTGCGGCTCTCGAAATTTTTTACAACTTAACAAATTACGATTATTTTTTTGCATTTGTTTTTAGTGTGGTGTTTTGTAACAAATCAATCCCATAATTGTTTCTATTTTATCACGTTGCTTATGTTTTTATAGATGCTTAGAATTGGTCAGTAGTGCATTTCAGCGATATCCCGTAGCATCATGCTTGATTACTATAACTTTTTTTCAATTTATACAACTGCGAATCGCTGTTTTCGAAAACGAAATTTATCAAACATAAATCGCGCTCAAATTCGACGTAAAAATACACGCGTTTGAAATCGACGGGCAAAAACTAAGTGAAAGAATTGAGAAACAAAAATCTCATTACCTAAATGAATTAAACATTATTTGATGATTGCAATATAATTATTATATTATCTATGTCTGTATATATGTGAAAAATAATGTAAACAATAACAATAAATCCTAATTAAATTTTTACTCCAATAAATATTTGTAATGGGTCCACATCTGATATAAAAAGATATGTTTTTATATGCGACCCGCAGGATTTAAAGTTTTTCCGAAATGGCCCACAAGGTCATTTGGGTTGGCCACCCCTGCTATAGATAAAGAAATTCATAAATCCATAACATTAAAAAAAACTGTTTACACAATCTGGGTGTTTTTTTTTTGCTATCGCAGGTTATTTTAGACATAATTATTTTCCACCATTCGCGAATGAATTTTTTTTTCTTCCAAAATAAAAATAATTTATGATTTTTAAGAAAATCATCAAAATGTGAAAATGCCCCCCCCCCCCTAGGATGCCCTTCTCTTAAGATTATCTGCGTGAGCTAGAGGTGTAGGAATATATGAAGAACTAGAAGTTTCCATGATCTTAATATGACTTTATTAAGACCTTAAACTTAAACCTCTAACAGATTAGACAATTATTATATATGTGAGAACCTACGATGAACAAACACACAATACAAGTAATACCGAAATAACCTAACTCGGACCACTATCAATATCTAACCCGCCTAATCTTAATTCCAATAATATCGCAAGTCCTAATATTAAATAGTCAATCCTACCTTAATCCAATCGTTGATCCGATACTAAGGAAGTTGCGTCTTTACTCGAGTGCAATGGTATGCACCTTGACCTAATGGCTCTATCTTTAGGATAACCTCAATTGGCTGTCATTTCCCGATTGTATCACACACAATCTCTAACATAACATTCCCCATATTGCCATCCCGCTTACTGAAACTTCTGATATTTAAAAGCTATCTAATTTGCATCTTTCCTTCACGTTTCACTTCTAGGTTTTGGTTGGAAAAGAGTTGCCATTAATCTTGGCACCCAAAAGAACCCAAAGGACATGTAAATGAGAACACGCGTGAGCCCGTCACAAAAATACTGCATTGAAATGTATGCAGTAACGTCTCCAAAGCTACATAACGGGTAGGACCACGAAACACAATGTAAGTTGAAAAATAGGCATTTCTCAAAGGCAAATCCAATACCTACACATCTGCATTAAAATTTAGGATTTTTATCATTTGACTTATATTGAAAATTTGGTCATTCCAGGGAATATTGACAAGAAAAATTTTCTCTATTGAGGGAAAAAGATAGCTTTTTGTTTCAGATCCAATCGGAAAACGCCATTACGTAACATTATCGAACTTTATTACATTGCGATTTTAAAAGTATAAAATAAGGTGAGTCGATGAATATAGAGTTTCAAGAGGCACGAGAACCAATGAGGTTGATTCATGTGACGTCATAGTCTAATAGTGAAAGCCACGTGATTCTAGCCAATCAATTCAAAAACTCATGTGACGTCATAGTCACACGATAAAAACTATCTTGTGTTTCCAACTAATCAGTTCACGCGCTCCGGTGTTGCCAAGTTTTGCTGTTTGCAGAAACTTTCTCTTATAAAGTACATATGTATACAAAATGCATTTTATTTAAAAATATAAGCATAAAAAATACGCCTTTTTTTTAATTTAAAAAAATCTTTTTGAAGAAATTTTTTCCCCCTAAAATTTAAACATCTTTAACCAAATATGAAATCTGGAATTTTATCTGAGTTTTACAAATAGAACAAGTACAATTAGTTTAATGTTTGTTTTGAATTCAATGGAAAACATGTGTTTGTTTTTATCATGTGATTTCATAAATCAAGCCCATTCAGACGTAGATGCCCCAACATTTATTTCATATATATAAATAAAAGTAAAATGATTGATAACAACATTGAAAGCTGTTACAGTCAATAACTATACAACATACTTTAAATAAATTTAATCTTTCTAACTTAAAAGCAAACATTTTTATACCTTTAATATTAGAAAACTCATAACAGAGAATCACTAAAATAGAAACGAAAATTATTAATCAATTTATATTCTTTTAGTTTTAATAATCATACAAAATATTATATTGGATTGTCCCAAGTTTATTAGATAACAATTTGAGTTTTGTTAGTTTTTACTCTATACATTAAAACTTGAAAAAAAAAATCAAAGACCGTACGAGTCTTACTCCATTCTGAAATCAGAAACTTGTTCTTTGATATATAAAGCTCATCCATTATACTCCAATCATATTAACTCTTTTCGCAGGCATGCGGAAACGCAGTGAATAGCTGAAACATCCAGGTCTGTCAGTGGGCAATCAAAACTCCTCGAACGAGCATCATTCGCATCTTGTTCAAATATTACAATTTAAAATATATTTCAAACAGATGAAATTACAAACATTATTCAAAAAATAAATAAATAAAAAGACTCAACCAAGATGAAATTTTAAAGTGATACGTCCCTTTAAACGGGATGGAAGGATCGAGCCTACAAGACAGAAAAATAAGTTGATGATGGAACAAATCTTATCTTTTCTCACTTCACACGCACAATTCCCAGGTAATGCGTTTACTAACGCACTTCCGGACTATATTCTTTTTCCACGTGTTGCGAAAGCTTTTAATAATGGTACCTTCACAGATTCCTCCCCTCCCACCCCCTCTACGAAGTGATATTTTTCTTTTCGGTCCGACGTTTCATTTGTGTAAAGCAAAAGCGGATAAATTTGAATAACATCGCAAATGTAAATTTCAAAGCTCCCCGTTGCTAGGCTTCCAGTAAATGACAATTCAAAACTCGTTACGACTTTTTCATCGATTTCTTATTTTATTACGACTTTCTCCCTCCCTTTCATTCTCTTTCTCTTCATCCCCCTCCACCCCTTTCGTAGTTGTGCACCTACGAATAGATAGGGAGTGGCAATATACGGAAGAATAAGAAACGTGTTAAGGGTTTTTTCGTGATATGCCATTGACTATTTGCGTTATAAATACAAATAGGATTTTAAAAGCGTATAAAACCAAGTCTCATAAGGCAGTTTATCTCATCGAGTGTTTTCACAAAAGAACTTATTTTAAAAAAATTTGTCAACATCCGTTTTATATAACGTATAGATTAAAGAAAAAATACATCAATTCCTTTTACATGTAGTGGCCGCGGTAGCCGAGTGGTATAGGTATCGGATCGTGGCTTGCCTTGTCACGAGTTCGATTCCAGTACCACTAAAGACCCGCCGTGTAGGGCAGCGATGCACTTTAAATCTGTCGAGAGCTGAAACGTCCTCCCGTTGGTGTGGTGTGGTAGTTAGGACAGAGGGGTGCCAGCTCAAGTATGGTCCACGTCACTTGATTATGGTTCAAAATGACGTGGTCCGTCGCCAAAATCCCTCGTGTAGCTGAACAGTGCGAAGTTAATATTCAATCAATCAATCCTTTTACTTGTAATATTGATCAGCTTAAATTAGAATCCAATCATATGAATGTATAAAATTATTCATAATTCCTTCCCACGTTTTGAAGTGCTGTAGTAAAAACACACACACCTTAGACGAATGCAGCACGAAACAACATTTGAAAGAATTCAAAAAATTCAAAAGTTTTATGTTCATACTTCACAGGTGTTCTAAATATGAAACCTTTGTTACGTGGTATACAGCAATGCGATAAGTCCAGCAGCCTACAAGACTCATCTCATGGTACTATCAAACCTTTTTTATGGGAGTCTAGACCCCCGCATCACCATAGCCCTAGATTTTTTTTCCCTATTAATTATAATCCTATGTATATAATACGTAAAATTTAATCAAATATTTGTTATTAATAATTAAACTTATAAATTAGTGCTAATTATTAATTCAATAATGAATTTTTTTTACCGTTTTTCGTTCCCGAAAATCGACAAAGTCGAACGAATATGTTGGGTGGCGTACTGGAGCATGATACGAGAATGGTAGACCTTCGACCCTGGACCTCCCTCCCCCTTGTCTGCCCCACTAATTAAAACGTCAAAATGAAGAAATTTTCGACATATCGAAAATACTTTGTGTTTTTCATCAAAGATTACATAAATTTCATAAATGTTTTAATAGAGACATCGATGATACTTAAATAACATTTAAAATAGGGTTAAACGTCTAGTTAGCAACGAATTAGCATCGTACTGAATTCACTTACAATTAATAATAGACACTATAATTTTCGGATGTAACATAATAGATACATTCATGCACTAAAGTAAATCATGACAAAATATGAATCATGAACCAACAGTAAATGATTTCTTGCACTGTGTTAAACATAAGAGATAATAATAGCTATAAATTTACATTTTATGCATATACAATCATCTGTCATGTTCTAACATTGAGAAACAAGGTCCTTTCTTGCAGTAAAGAGTAAAAATCCCTCCTGCTACAAGGAATGAAGATGGCTTTCCCCATGAGTCAGGAGGGACCTTAGCAACAGTCACAGTGAGGCAGCTATTAGTGACACACAGGAAGGAGAAAAGGAATTGTCTACGTTGCGGTGATTACTAAGATCCTAATGAAAAGCTTCGATTCCAGGTCGCCCGTAATTGAGCGCCTGACATTCTCAGCTCGCTGCAAGAGACATCTCTTTCGGCCGAAAACACTTCTGCCAACTGATACTGTCCGAAAGAAGATCCCTTGCGCCTTTCGGACTTTAATTTAGAAAGAGTTGCATTTCCAATGTTCGTTTTTCATCAAATCCATTGTTTTTAATTTAAAGAATTCCAAATGCACCGCCAAGTCTCTAAATAAGAGACGAGTGCCCATGCTTAATTTTAAAATTCTATATGGATTTGTTTTAATAGAGCATTAGCTCATTTATAACAAAATTAATTTAAGTATCTAAAATACATACTTGAATCCGCGAGGTCTAACTTCTCTAACTCGGGTTTTCTTCGGTCTAGCCAAATTGGTACTATAAGCTAGAATAGTGCAGCACTACAAATATATAAACGTTACTACTGAATAACGTATAAGTAGTCAATGAAGTAGACGATTACATGTAATAGTAGATGATAATAAATAAAGGTAGATGCTTGTGGGAGATATTGCTACATTAATTAATGCCAGAACCATATTGGCGTGACCACTTTTACGGTTTAAGATTAAAAGAGGATTAACTTGTCAAATCCGAGGGGTTGCAAATGATTCAGATAAGTATGAATTGATTCTTACTATTCAGCTCGTCTTGTCTGCATATCGCGTACTCATTTCTAATGCCAAGCTTAATAAAAGTAAATTATTACAATTTCTTTTTTGCTTGTAATCATTTCCAGTTTGATTTAATGGCTTCTCCACCCGTGCTGCGTTCGGATCCCCCCGAAGACCTCAATGATCAGCGAGATCTCAAACTCAACCAACTCAAAAAGGAGGTGACCTCAACGGTATATATTCAATATAATGATTAAAAGGTATTTATTCTTTCAAGTTCAAATAGTTTTTTAGTATTATCGTGCAATTTTAAGAAACAATACGTTAAATTAAATATTAGCAGTATCAAATTTATATTTGTTGCTTTGTCTGCAAACACATTTTATTCGTACTCGGATAAATATTCAATAAAGATATTATAAGGGAGCGCGTTTGTGTGTGTTTACAAATCCAAAGGTTTTAAAAGTTGCAAAAAATATAATGCGTTGCAGAAAGAAAACACGAGAAACAACTTTTTAGGAATATAGATATATTGAATGAGTACTTATTAACGTCACGTTGTACAGAAACAGCAGGGCTATTGGTGACGAACCTCGTGTTTTGAACAACGGTCAAGAGGACGACACACCTGAGCTGACGCCCCTCCCCTTCTCCATACCACGCCACGCCAATGGATGGACTTTGAGCCAAGACAGATTTCAGCTCTCCTACATGGTGGGCATAGATATTTCGATCAAGTTCAAAAAAATTGCAAACAAAAGCCATTTTTTCTACAGAAACTAAATATATTTGATGCAAATACATTTCATTGGAATTCGCATCATCACAATATCATCTATTCGAAATATGAAACCAATCAGTAATAAAATTTTCAAATCGATCGCATAAATATAAAAACAAATGTTATGAGAGAAAATGGAATATTTACGAAAGGACGATTCACGAAATTAAAACGAGTACTGAAGGAAACCGGTCCTTACCACACGCACATCAATTTAGGAGCAAAAAAAGTTAATTAAGTTAATAATACTCGTCACTTAATTAAATTTATAGCATAATAAAGTTTCACTCAGGTATTATGTGTATCATTCTTATAGCCATTTTTCCTGGGCGTAAAGCATTCGACAAAGAAAACAATGTCTTTCATTTAAAGGTGAAATTCTTTCACTCTCCTCTTTCCACTCCTTTCTCTCAAAGAGGATGGTGAAAGACGAAGTGGGAAAAAATCCCTTCAAAAACTTTCCCTGATCCTTTTGTCACCTGACCCAAATCGCAATTTCGACCAAACATTTGCATTCGATTCCGGTGAATAGATAAAACCATTCAGCTCAGAAGAAAACAGAGAGTTAAAGGCACCTCAGTAAGAATGAAAACAAAAAAGGAGGGGGAGTCCTACACTCTTTGGAAGGGGGTGGGAAAAAAGTGGCACTCTCTCCCCTTCTATTCAACCCCGAGAGTCTATTATATCGAGCCTCTTTCTTTGGGAAGAGACAAAGGTAGTAATTACTGGGGGCACCTCCCTTCCCGTGTCTCCGGATAACCTCCCTGACAGTCCGGGAAGTGGTTCACTAATTGACGGATTCCACTCCAAAAAGGAAAGGATCCGGTTATGTAATTTGAAATTGAGGAAATTTGATTTGGGAACGTTACCGCACAGGTGGTGGTTACGTATCACCTTAAAAAAATTGATTTTTTTTTATTAAGGTTGACAATATTCATAATTTAAAAATGGTATGTATAATGATTTCAAATATTCTTTCCAATAAAATCATTTAAAAAAAAAAAAAACATTTCGGGAGGGGAGGTTAAATTATTCATTTCAGATGTAAAATTGATAATTCGAAAGAAAACTCGTATCTAAAATGATCTGCTAGATTTTCATCAAGACAACAAAACGATATAAAAAAAAAATGATTTTAAAAAAAATGAAAAGGAGAAAATTTCCACAACAACAAGAAGAAAAAAAACCCAGAATATTTTTAAGTTTAAATAGCAAATATATCAATTGCATTTCATCAAAAGAGTTGCGTTTGATATAATACGATACGTAGTTACATTTTAAAAAACTCGTAGAAATGAAAGCGTCGAAAAGTAATTTTTAAGTTAAATTTAAAAAACTTGGGTGTATGGGAGGAGTTAAGACCCCCAAGCTCCATCCTTGTGTATGCCACTGCATTTTGCTCTTGAACCATATGCGTTCATTGTTGACAAAGATCAAGACCTTTCCTCGAAAAAATTTTTCACTAGCAACATGTAAGTGTAAAACAAGTTTTCCTGCATGTATATTACACAGACAGAAAAAACAAGGTACAGGGTGAATTATATATATTGGTATATTTGTAATTAATTTCTCAATGGAATTGAAAACAGTTATAGATACCACATATGAACAATCCTATAATTGTTCTAGCCACAGTTTTCCTGACTTATATAAGGAAAAAAGAATTTAAAAAAAAAAGCAAGACAATTTGTAACTAACAGCACACAAGTGTAAAACTATTTTTCCTGCTTATATATTATACAGACAGAGAAAACAAGGAACCGGGTGGATTACCCGATATTGGCACAATCGTAATGAATTTCGAAGGAATTAAAAACAATTATAGATAGATGCCCATAAATGGGCAATCCTATTATTCTAAACACAACTTTTCTAATTTTTAATATAGAAAATTATACAAAAATAAACAAATAAAGATAAGAATATAAATTGATACTCTTTCGAGTATTCTTGGCCCTTCATCATTAATGTTATATGGAACATTAAAGAAGTTTTTACTACACTGGAAATAATTATTAACTCCACATCCGATATTATTTAGAAAGGTCTTCAATTATTGATACTTTTTACATCATATTATACGAAATAACTGATACAAAATTCTAAAAATACATCAAAACATAATTAATTTTCCAAATAGTAGATACTACATCTCTAAATTTAGGAATTTATCAAAATACGCGTCATTATTTTTTATGTATTTTAAGAAAAATCAAAATTTTATAGGAGTATATAAATACTAAAATCACTTTAAAGTGTATTTATCTTATGAACAACTTTTGGTAGTTTTCTCAAACATGGTCCCTTGTCCCCTACCTACATCCAAGGACAAGGACCATGAAATCAACCTCAATACCAGTCATTCGGCTATAGCTCAGACACAAATCTTAATAATCGCGTCTGAAACTGTATTTTTAAAGATTACCCCGTCTGATTTTAAAATTCGTTTACCTTCAAAACGATTATAGTTTAAGAAGCAAAATTTTCATGCTTTTGTTAAGTGTCTACGCAGAAGAATTAGGAATGTCTAATTCGTTCCACTAGGATAACCCCTTTGAAGGACATAATGCTTTCGAATCAGGTAAATAAGTACTTTTTTTCCCGTCTGGTCAGTCAGAAAAACAATGAAAAATCACGGAGGTCGCGACGTAGTTAAATGTCATTGAAAAAAAACGACAAACAATCCGACAGTTCGTCGTCGCTCGGAACCAATCCCTAGAAGGATTATAGAATAGTTACGAAAAGAAATATGCTAAGTTTATCAATAATCTTCTTGAAAAATTTGTGAATTTCTTTTAATATTTCGTAATTTTTTAACGCACCAATAACCTTAGCTGCACGGTTTGGAAATAAGTAAGAACATGCGTGCAAGATCATAAATGTTAACTTTTCTTTTTGTAAGGACATTAAAAAAAAAAAATTACGGATTTAAATTGAGTTATCGCTGTTTCAATAAATTATACGAATTGATAAGTTTTAAAAAAATACAAATAATTTAAAGGGTTAAATTAATATAAAATCTGAAGTTTTTGAATGTTAAATGTTTTAATTAAGAACAGTCAGCAATGATAAAAAAGGTAAAGTCAACCTTTTAATTTAATGCAATAAAGATTGTTCATTAACAAGAACGGGAAGGCAGTTTTAAATTTAAGAAAAACACAATTTTATATTAAGGGGGAGGAGGGAGGATGTATTGAGGCTTTCGAAGTTGACAGCACTGACAATACATGAAGTTTGTTTTTTCCCCCTCCGTTTCATTGTATTGTTCATATTATTTTATTTTCCGGTGTATATGACGAACTTTCTTTTTAACCTTAGAAATTTGTCTTAAAAACAAGGGATATCTTACGTAAGGAAGATATAAATTACAGTGCATTTTTCAGAATTATCAACATTTCATTGGTTGATAAGGACATGAGTGGAAAAAGTTAGATGATAGCAATATCTATTTTGCACAGGTTTCTAAAACGTGACTACACTGTTGAAACTTGCACAGAGTATTTATTTAGTTCTTATTTTAATATTTTATTTTCAATTTTAGATGTTTTCCCATAAGGTTGATTAAACTTTAGAGTGCGTCTAATACACAAAGGTGAGTTTTTACATTTATCGGAATTTGAAATAATTTACTAACAACTGTCGAAATCCAGTGTGTAGTCTAATTTTACTCAGAATGCATAAACACAAATCTCGTTTATTAGATGTTAAAAAATATATTTATTTCAATAATTTTGCCAATGCTTAAGCATCTGTAATAGTAGTCGGGGTTCTTAACGCGGTTTTATCTTTCTAAAAACATGTTTCATTTTTAATCAGAAACTTAACTGTGATACTATGTAACTTACTGTGATACATGACAAGCATAACATAACATACAACAGTATACAAAATAAAGACGAGTGAAGATTCTTATTAATTTAACATTATTATGAATCATTTTAATTGTCAATTCACAACTGTTTACTCCCCCCCCCACACCTCCTTCCGCCTTAACTTTAGCAGATCTTAAAAAGTTAAGCTCTTGAAATATTTCATAAGAAAAGATTTCACAAACAAAAAAAAAGGTATAACAAATAATTAAAAAAATAAAAATTCAGATCCCTTGAATATTACTTTAGTTCAATGTAAATTAAATCCAAGAACAAAAGGTAAAGAGTTAAAAACATAATTAATTTTCTTCTTATTTAAAAAAAAAAAAAACTTAACGCTGCACATTTACTTTCCTGTTCTTTTAGCCGGAATAAGGTGAGAAATTTACACAAATTGCACTTAAGAAAGAAATAACAGAAAATACCCTACCCCGGCTTACAAATCACAAAACGACACTAAGGGGAAAGTAATGAAAATAAAGAAAACGTGATGCTCTCCCCCCCCCAGGCATTCTGTCAGAAGATATATGGGCTGAAGTAAAAAAGCGGGGGTCGGGCAGGGATAAGGAAGATGAGAGATGTGTCGTCCATTTCGTCTGCTCTTTTGTGATCAACCAATTCGGTTACTTCCGCCTGATTTACAACCCCCGAGATCTCCCGATGTCTTCCCATCCCGAACTCCTCCCACCACCTGCAAAAGACGCGTCGCCACTTTTGTAGAGAGGAGAGGGAAGGATGTTGAATTGCATTACATTTAGGTCGGTGAGCAAACCTGCCTGCAACACCAGCATCCCCCAATACCGGTGTAACATAAGATTTTCTAAATAGTTTTCAGTCATAACTGAAAATATTCATAGAACATTAGGAATGATATGTATGTGTCGCAGGAAAATGAAGAAATTAGGAATTTCATGAAATCCCTAAGACAGGAGTGTCCAATCCCTTGCGGGCCACTTCCGAAAAACATTATAATCTCACAGGCCGCACATAAAAATATGTACCTTTATATCAGATTTGGAAACAAAAAAACATTTATTGGAGTGAAAATTCAAAACAGAATGAATTATTATTATTGTTTTCATTATTTTTCATGCATACAGATATAGATAATATAATAATGTTTGTACAATACAATAATGCAATAATCCAATAATGTTTAAAATATTACAGTTGCCATTTTCCTGAAAATTACGGTGTTCCTTTTGTATTGATCTTTCGTTCCCATTATTGAAATTTGACAGTGCTGTCATTCGCAAACGATTAAGTATACGTTGCCCTTGATCTTAACTATCCTCCATATTTTTTTTTAAACTTTAAAAAGCATCTCTGACTGCCTCTTGCTTTTTGGGCACTCAAAACAGAAAAGGAGGAGGAGAAATGAAAGTCGCACACACAGAGAATCATGTACTATCCATAGTAAAGGATATGCATAATGCAATTCGGAATTTATTAAAAAAGTATTTTATTATAGAAAAATCAAATGTAACTGTTTGATAAAATATAAATCTTTTTTAATCTAAGGGACGTTTCTATTATCAAAAAGGATTTATTTTAAAACAAGAACAGGTAACAGGCAAATACATAGTAGATTTATATATATATATATACAATATTTAAAATGAAAAAAACTTTAAAAAAATGATATTTAAAAAATTTTTAAGAACGAGTCGGTGGGTCGCAATTTACGTACTGGAGGGCCACATGCGGCCCGCGGGTTATACAGCCCTGCCCTAAGAGATAGGATAAATTGACGAGAGATTGTAAAATAATGTCTCTTCAAGGTCATGTCCATGATAAAAATAAGTGATTTTATCAAACCCTGAACTGTTTCAGTAAAATGATGAAATGAACTAGTCAGGATTTGCATTCGCAAAATGCTATACGGAGGGGGGGGGGGAGACACCTGGGAGGTCGAGTCCTTGTACTTCCTAACCATACAGGTAGTACTAACGATCCCCTAAATATCAACCTCATATCTTTAAGAAAATGGCAACATAGGATTAACAAAGGGAATGATACTTCAGTGCGTAAGCAACCGAGAGAAAAGATGTTACATATAAAAAAATACCAGCCTAATTTTCAAATGATTTGTTAATTAATTTCGAATAAATAATTTGTATTTCATTGACTATTGTAGCATTACTTCTACGTTAAATAATGCACCATATTTGTAAAATAAACACTTTTAAACTTTTGATAACATAATTTCATCATTTCACTGAAACATGTCAAGGATTTGTTCAAATCCCTTACTTTTATCAGGGAAATGACCTTCAAGAGACGTCATTTTAACATCTCCCGCCAATTGATCAGCTCCCTTAGGGATTTTATGAGAAATTCCTAATTCCATCATTTTCCTGCGGCATATGTAATCAAGGCTTCTATCAGTCGTGAACCCAATTTATACTTAAATAACGCAGCGACGGACGTCTTAATTTTGAACCATGGTCCAGTGAAGGAGTCAACATCTGAGCTGGCACCCCCGTATCCAAACTATCACACCACGCCAAAGAGTGGACTTTGAGCCTCGACAGATTTTAACGAGCATCAGTGGCAGTAGGGTGTCGAACTCATGACACTCCGGCCACGAGTTCGTGACCTTTAGGATGTCGAAGTAATACAATTTAAACTATGAAAATATTATAAACTGATCCAAGAAAGTTTTGGAAATAATGCAAAGTAAACCTTTTGATTAATCGAGATAATTTATATTATTTTCTATATATAAAAGCTTGGTTTTGATTTAAAAAAAATCAAACTCGATTAAAAATGCAATTTATAATACATGTCGTGGCAATGGAAAATATTTTACATGAATGCCAAATACCAGGGGCGTAGCTACCGCCAAAACAGCCGTATCAAGGATACGGGGCCCCCACGCTACAGGGGCCCCGACATGTGTAACTACAGTACCACTAACAGGGCTTCCCTATATAAAAAGGGCCCCGTAGAAATGAACAATTACTGGAGTATTAATATATTATTTTAAAAGAATATCTCATCAATGTTGAAATTTGATGACCTAATTAACAACATACATAGAAATCGAAATAATAATTAAACTATTTGCTTCATCAAAATTTTTCGACAAGAATGCATTTCTAAAAACGCGCAAACTAGTGATGCTAGAAAATGATGTAAATGTGATATTTTCTTACAGATTAAGGCTCTCCACTTGTATAGGATCGAAGAAAATTTAAATTCTCACTACCTCAAGACCAATTAAAACGAAGGCAAGGTTTGGGGTCCAGAACCACCTTCTCCATCCATCTCTCCACCTGCAGCATCCGCCACCCGGGCAGCATTAAACAAACGCAATTACTACCACAGTGGAAGATCCTTATAACAACTGCATAATCAACTATATTATCCACGAAGGGAATCCTCCAAGTAGCACAAGTCAACATGCATCTTCCGTGACGAATATCTATGGACCCTGTCTACCTAGAGCGCTAAGCCTCCCAGCAGTGGCCATTATTAATCATGGACGGAAGGGGCCTTAACAGTAGATAATAATTGGCTTCCTCTCGTTTCCATAGGGATCCAGGGGTAGATCGGGCAGGTGACACCCAAATTGGGGCAATTACCTGCGACTGACGGATCCTATTGTTCGGCCTCTAGGCATTTACTAGCGTGATGAATAGGTCGACTAGAGACAGTTAAGTGGCATCTCCTCCCGTCAATCAACCCAATGGCTCCACCCACGATTCGGATGACGTCACGCGCATTGTTGTTGCCGTTGCTGGAAAATATATCAAACTTTAACAGGGGGAAATTTAAACTGGGTAGGAGTACAAAATTAACTCTTTTAACTCGAAGCTTCAGTATTAAACGAAATATATTAAGGCATATTTACCATAGTATCGTTAATACTCACATGATGTGCAGTGTGTATGTGAACTGTAATGGAGTTGAAATTATAAAAGGAAGTTTTTTAGAGATGCAATGGCGTTAAGTCCTCTCTTTTAAGAAAGGGGGAGGGGGATACATTCTAAAAACACGTAGACGAAAGCGCCGAGGAGTAATACCTACGATAAAAATTAAAAATCTGTTGGTCTATAACAGAAGGGGGGGGGACCCTGGACCCCCCCCCCCTTGAGTTCCGGGATATTGTTTTTGTATTTAATTTCTATATACAATCTCATGGATTTCAATTTAGAAAGTCGGCATCTAGACAAGTGATTTTCAAACTGCAGCACGCAAACATCTGGGGGGAATTCAGGAAAGAACAAATATAAATAACCGAAGAACAAATCTACGTAAATAATTTACGAAGACCTTACTCTAGGGATACCTTAGATCTTCATTGCTGGTCAAAGAGTAGAACATCAAAAAGTTTGAGAATTACCTTTCTAAATAACACCAGTCTCATTCATTCTTTTTTTTTTTTAATTCTATTTCAACAGATAGTATTTGTAATTAATTAAAGACAAACGCTTTGGATATTTATAAAACGAAAAAAAAAAAAAATACTAAGCAATAATGAAATGAAATACAAGTTTGTCAGAAATTTGTCCAAGTAAAGCCAAGGCAGATTTGCTTGGTAAGGAAAAACAAAATACACAGGCAGTCTAATTACGGGACAGAAATTAATTCAAGGGGGAAAAAGCCTAGAGAAGGATTGTGAGAAAGCATTTTAAATGGTATTTGTTAAATGAAAGAATCATATACCAAGCTTTAAAGGCACTTTTATTTGGTTATAAGGGGACAAAATTTATCAAAAAATATTCAGTGAGTGAGTGTGTATTAACTTTTAAGCAACACGAGGGCTGTTTACGACGGATTTCGCAATTTTGAATCAAGGTCAATTAGTTTTAACCATGGACGACAACCGAGCTGGCAACCACTTTCCCTCCAAATTTGAACGTCATACCAACGAGAGGACATTGAGCCACGACACCAAAACAATCAAGATAAAAATGTGTTTCAAATTTAAGATGAGGGAAGAGAATGAAAACTATTAAACTGCATTAATTGAATGTGTTTTCTACCTTCCCATGCCTAAACAAACACGGATATTTTTGCTATCTCAAGAAAGAAAGAGGAAACGTAAAACAAAACGGTAAATACCATTCATTCATTCGAATACATTTTAAAGTAATTTTTGTATAAATTATATAAAACAAGCTATTAACCACATAAACAAAATAATTTCTCATTTCTATACAACTAAGCAATAAAGAGGGACATAAAGCAATTTTCTTGCTTATTTCATTTACAAGATTCAAGCACAATGAAATATGTTCTAAAGACCTACAAATAATTTATGTTTGGCACATTAATTACAGTATCAACACTCCCTTAAGCAAGAACAGAACCCACTATAAATTAATGAACCAACAGAAATTAATTCTCAAGTTAGAGTCTATCGAATTCATGGCATTGATAAGAAGGTCGTCTTTTATTCCTGGCAGCGTCTTCAGCTCAGCGCTTCGCAGTCGACCCCTTTCGGAACATACATCAAATGCGATAGAAGGTAGCAGATAAAAATGCCAAGGTGCGTCCCTGAATATAATTCAGGATATAAGTGGGGGTGGACAGGGGGATCCTAAGAGGCTCAGGGATTTCCCCCCACTTAACTACTCAAGTCAAAAATATCCTATCGGAGCCTCTCCTACCTACTGGGCTGAAATCTTCAAGAGATCAAAATGACACCTTCTTCATGGAGCCTACCTCTTTTTTAAGGGAGACTTTACCTTTGCTCCAGGGCTGCTTAGAGAACAGGCGGTCGCCAAAATGCCTGCCAAGCTGAGCCAGTCTCCAGGCAGTTTCGCTGAGGGAGAGGGAATTCGCTCTCTTTCAGGAATTCAGGAATTTTATTTTAATTTTACATCAATACCATATTATTAAAAAGGTATCAAAACAATGCAATTTTCAATATTTCAGTAAGCTTTTGTCGCAATGAATTTACAGCTGCTAAATCCCTAAAATAGTTCGTTGTGCAAAAAAATTCATTGACGGGTTCTATCTGTGGGTCTCCTACTCATCCTCTTGGGGAAACTATTCTTCAACTATGATTTGAGTTTAAAAACCACTTTCCCTAGAGATGACTTGATTTAATGCCAATGTAAATGCTATTTAAGCCCTGCCAATTGGGTGTGTGGAAAGTTAATCTTTGAACGTTGTTGTTGCTAATGCCACCTGCCTGACGTTGTCAGATCGAGGCCCACGAAATTCATCATCATGGCAAAGGGCTAGTTGTACGCCTGTCGTTGGCCTTAACCTTGAGCACCATACAGGTGACAGTAAGATTTGTCTGGGTTCCACTCCAATTTTGAGGGAGAACACCCTGGGGGAGGGGTCAGGGGCCTCCCACCTGAATTGAACGTGAATTGTAAATAGTGAGTTGTTCATACGGAAGCTAGTATTCAACTATAATATCCATTCAGAGCAGTGGAAGAAATATAGGAGTTGTCTAGTAAACTACAAGATGATTAAAAGATAAGTTATTTTGAATAATTTTAAAAGTTAAATGAAGAGCTTAGATTAATATTGCACCCAAAGTTATTGAATTATAAATTCAAAGCTTACCTCATAACTACTGATCACATTATGATATCTTTATTTTTCAATATCGTTATATATATAAGAATACAGTACATTACATATTGTTACCACATTTAAAAAAAATAACTAAAACTTACATAACGATTTCTAAGATTTCTACTAAACATGAATGTGAACTAATATAATCATTTAATTCCAGTTAATAGGAAACCGATATGTTGTAACACAATAAATTATAATAAAATTGAATGGAATTTACAACATTAATAAAAATATTCTAACCGATGAACTATACGGCATAATTTGAATTGTGAAACCTCTAAGATCATAAAATAAGTAAACTTAATAAGTAATTATGTAGAAATTCTCTCTTGAATTACGTATAGGCTTTCATGGATTTTTAGTAATTTTTATGATTTAGGTAAAAATATTAGATTAAAAAATGTTTAAAGTATAAAAAAAAAAAAAAAAAAATGTATGAAAAGATTCTGAAAAAGATCTACTAATAAAAATATTGTAAACAGAATAAAAATGAAATAAGAAAATTATACATAATGGCTAAAAAAATCCTATACAAGATTTAAATATAAACCGAATAATCCTTATGTGTTAATTTATTAAAATATCTCTTTTAACGATTTGTAGTAATATATAATAACAATAATAATCCATGTAATTTTTAATCTATTTTATCTCTTGTTTTATATTATGGATTTAAAATTGCTAAGGTTTAGGCATGTTAATGTGTGCATACTAATATTAAAACCACAATATTCATTTTGGATTTCATATATTCAACAAATACATATAACGTACGTAAAAATGAATTAAGATATGTGAATGGTAAATTATCTGTTTCATATATCACTGAAAAGGTAATTTAATGTACTAGTTTTAAACTTCTTTTAAAAATAATGAAAGTTAAAATATACCTAAAAGCCCGTTGTTATTTTGGAATAAGTCTTAAATGATATAAATTTCCGCATTACTCTGTATGAAACTATTTTGAATCGCCAAAATAGCCATAGATGGTCGCCAAAAGTCTCCTTTTTTCCATCCTTATCCCTTGAAAGAGGAAGCCCGTCTCGTCAATCATGTGCAATGTCACTAGCAGCGGCTAGCATCCATCAATAGAAAGCTACCTGCCTTAAAAAATCACCCTACCCTTAACAAACCACTTCGTCCAATGGGGGCAGAGTGCTTCTACAAAGGTTAGTCCCCGTAATGACAGCGAGCCACCATTGTTTAACGCATTTTTATATAAACGTGAGCGCGCTGTATTTATTCTATCACGGATTTCTTTTTCAATTATATTGTTGTAGTTTTGTAGGTTGTCAAACAAGAGAGGGAAAAAATCCAAACATCAAACTCTGAAACTATTAGTTTCAAAAGTTACATTTTTACAATATATTTCTTTTGACAATGTATAAAAAGAAAAAAATACTTTAAATTAATATCAAACTACGTACAGTGAATAAATTTAAATTACTACAAGGTTTATAGAAATATCCAGTAATGTATCATTAAATTTTCTTATTAATTTAAAACAAAAAGGGCATTCTGTCAAAGACAAAATATTTAAAAGTACTCAGTATAGCTTACAGGAGTTTAAATATATGCATTTAAACATATCTATTTAACATGTTCTATTATTTAAGTATTACAGAAAATACACAAAAAAATTTCGGGGGGGGGGGGCGAAGGGGGGCACGTTTACCATTTTTGTATCATACCCCACCACGCCGCCAACCGTAATTAATAAAAAATTATTTATAACAAAAGTTAAATTTTACGTACTATATACATAGAGAAGGGGGAAGAAATCGTGGGTGATGGGGGGTCCACCCCTTCCCCCTTGTGTACGCCACTGCATTTCGGTGTTATACAATAATAAACACCGATTTATTCAATAGATGTATTCAGACATATTAAAAAAAAATCACAAACATATTCAAAAGGAAATTATTCTAACATGCAATTTTTTTTTTAAGAGAATTACGACAACAAAATTTTTTTTCTTTACAACATATTAAAAGATAACCCTTCTCAGTTCATCTATCCCTTTACTAAATATAACGAAGTAATTAACTAAAAGTTACTAATCAGTTTTCGAACAAACTGCACTAATTTGCAACTATATTTAGAAATATTTTTATGCACAAAAGTTGAAAAAATAAAAATTAACCACTTCAATCAAGTCAAATTGAGTCACTTGGAGAACTAATCGCATGTCAATGGCATCCCAATAGACCCTAAGCCATTCCATTTCTAATTTAGCAACCTACTCTCCAGCGGCGAATTACACAAAATAAGACGAATCATAAAAATTCAGCATCAGGGGGGAGAGCTTTATTGGGGCCTATAGCAGCATTGGCCAATAAAAACCAAGATCCATTCTGGCCGAAGGAACCCGATGGATGAGCAACTGTGTTGCTATTATCGCCACAATGGATTCGATGGTGCAAGAACTTGTCACTGGGAATCAGTCTGAGAAGGACATCCCTCACTTCCGGTACAGAGAGCCCTCGACCGGAAACAGATTCACTCCCTACCAGAACGAAATCCTGCAGAGCTCCAACAGGAATATAAATATTTCATCGAATTAGGAAAACGTCTGGCGGTCTACAAGCTGAAGGTGAGAGGGACGGAGCAATAAGAGAACACAATCTTTATCACCTATCCGCGGGAAGAATTTAAGGATAAGAGATAGAGTTTTGGTGCGAAATTAAAAAATCCTTTTTCCATGTAATTTTGTGATTTAAGTATTTCGAATAGTATAAGGTGCTTGATTTCTCGTTTCTTTTAATGATGACAACTAAACTGAAAGCAATGATTGCCAATTGTACAAGAATGATAAGTAAAGAAAACTGTAGAGCAGAGTTCATTCTAAGCATATTTCACAAAAATACATCTAGCATTACTCGGTCTAACACTGTCTTGTACATTTCTTTGTTCATCACTTTTAGTGCCATCTAAATTACATCTCCAGTGAATCAAAACATTTTTTTTTTTTGCCTTGTTATTAAGTATCTTTAGTATAAAAGTACCTAAAACACAGTATACTACACACACAAAAATAAATAAAAATATTAATAGAATAAAAAAAACATAGAAGATAAGTTTATGCGAATAGAAAAGGCTTAAGTAATGGATTAATAATATAGATAATTAATGTACAGCAAGATTAAGATTCGTATTATTCTTTTTATTTAGAATCATCATTAGGACATTACCATGACTGAAACATTAAGATAATGATTTTGGATAATACTTAACAAATTTGAAATAGTAAAAATTATATAATGAAACTTAATATTTTTCATAACGATTTCCATGAAAAGAATCATTGTAATTAAATTCTTACTTTTAGATATTTCTGATTTCATTTCTCATGAAAACGCAATTTCCAGTTAGTAGCAAATTGCTTTCAAAAATTCCAATTTTAGACATGTAGAAATAAATATATTACTTTTCTTCTCGATACTAAATACCTACTCGCAAATATATTAAGTGAATACAAAATAATAAAACAAACTGATCAAGGTTTAAATACAGAAAAACAACCAAATATATTAACACATATAAATGAAGAATATATATAACGGACACTATCTTAGTATTTACAATATCCAATATCAATTATGTATCGAGGAACCTTTTTTACAAATATATTCATAAAACTATTTAAAATTTACTATTTGCAGTATAATTATAGATAAAATCTTAAATTAGTATTTTGATATGCAAATGTTTAAAACTATTTTCAAACAGATACATTGCAGAAAAATGTATATAAATCTCATCTTCCAATATTTTTTAAAAAATCTGTTTTATTTTATATTATTCAAATCTCTTCATAATTATAAATGATATCAGTCCTTCATTTTAGTCGTTTGATATGAAAAGAAATCATAAAATTGCAAAATAAAACAATTTATGATTCATATCGCAACATGTTAGCTAAATCTTAAAAACCAAATAAAATTTCAAGATAATTAAGAATTCAATCACTAAATATTACGTAAATAAAATCAAATATTCTTTAATTTTTATATCGCATAATATCCGAAACAAAACTTCACTTTTTTTAAAATCCTAACCGGTGCTTTTATCTAAATCTCAAAAGATTAATAAGTGAAAATCACGCAGTTCCAAAAGCAGTTTTTGAAGAAGTAACTGCCAAAACAAAACACTTCCAAAACTATAACGAAGCTTTTAGTCGCGAAAAAAAATACCTATTAACAGTACCAAGCGATTAAAACGAGACGAGGGAACTTAAAAATCACTTCTTTTAAGTGCGTCCCAACGAAAAGGTAACCATGAGAAAAGAGAAAAGAACTATGTAATATCAATTAGATCGGAATCCTCTCTCCCCCTTTAAAAGTTCGTCGTCTATTTCCACCTAAAGAGTGATTTTCAATAAACGAGCAATCTTATCTTTCGAAAGAAGCCAAGGCAGAAAAATGCAAACTTTTACCGATCCTTTAAGTCCTAATATCCGTACACGAAAAGTTACAGCAAAGCGATGATTTCTGCTTCCCAAAAGAAACGAGACTCCGCCATTAACTAGGGAAGTAAGATGGCTCAATACTGCGGATATTGATATAGATATAAATACAAACAATTTCCTTCTTTTGACTTTTGTTTATGGTCGAAGGGGTCCGATACGCATTATTATCAGCTTCTTTAATTTCTGTTTCGGAATAAAATCTCTCCGCCGCCATCTCTCCTCTTCCGCACGAAATGATGGCGAGTAATTATGTTTCGATTGCGCGTTCCAAGCGACGAAAGTAAATTTAATAGTGATTAGGAAAATTTAAAGGCACAAGCGCTTCAGCCGATGAGCCTTTTTGGGGGGATTAATGAAGCTACGGAGGGATGGTTCATTTTTAATGGATTTCTCCATGTCGCCGCTTTGGCGAAGATTTTTGTCACGGGAATCAGACTATTGGAAAAATAGAATTCGCCAATCTTTCAAATTAATGCTTTTAACCATTGATACATAATACGCATTTATAATATGCGTGTATGAAAAAAAAAATATTATGCAGAATAAAGAAAAAAAATTTAATTTCCATATTTGAAGTGAGTGTGAGTGTTATATAACATCGCACACACACACTATACAGTAACACGAGAGCTATGGGAGACGGACCTGGTAATTTTGAACCTCGGTCAAGTGAATATGCCATGGGTAGCCAATCTTTTTGGGAAGAGTGCCACTTTCTCATAAAAAATAATTATGTATGCCACATCCAACAAAAAAAAATGTTACTCATAAGGTTATTATGGGATTTTTACGCAAATAGTTTATTTTTAATACAAATCTTAGTTTAAATTTAATAATATAACAAATAATAAGAGAAAAACTACAAAAATAGGGTCTACAAATTAAGTAAAATATAAAATAAAAATGAGTAACTTGAAATGTTTAAATTAAAATAATATTTAAGCAGTCAGTACTTAATGTAGCTTTTGAATTTGAAGTGTTTTTTTTTTACCAATGACTTTTTTTTTTATTAGGACTAGTTCTTAAAGATGCTGACAAAATTAGGTTGTTTTATGTGTATAATTAGCTAGTTTCGAGTGATATTTTTTTAGAATTAATTTTCATAATGGAAAACTTTTATTTGCAAACGTACGTTGACCATGGCTGTTGCGTGTGTGTCAAGTCTTCACGTTCCACTATTACAACTCCATCGTGCCACAATATGGCAAACGTGTTGCAGGTTGACCACCCCTGGAATAGGTGAAGTGAGAAAGTTCGTTCGGAGGACGAGAATTTCATAAATATAAAACACTTTTCCATTTTAAAATTAGTGATCGAAACAACAAGATCAAAATATTAGTTTTTTGTTAATTTTCTTGTTAAAAACACATACACGAATCCCGCGTTTTTCCCCAAAAGGGATTGCTTAACTATATTACAAAAAATTTAAACTACCTTATTTTAGTAATATTTTTCTTTTTCAAATATTTTATATCCATGAAAAGAAATTAAATAAATAAGTCTCGAACAGTAAAGATAAAAAATGAAAATTCATGTTTTCAACGTTAATGGGCTAAAGCAGTAGCGCACACAAAAAGTTTTCAAGGGGGGTGTCCAGGGTCGAAAGTCCACGATTTTGGTATTATGCTCCGATACGCCGCCCAACATATTCTTTTGATTTTATCGATTTTCAATAACAAAAACAATACAAAATTAAGTAAAATTAATTATTAATAACAAATACATAATTAAATTTTACGTAATATATACATAAGATTATAACCAATCGAAAATAAAATCAAAGGCTATGAGGGAGGGGGTGTCTGGAGCCCTAGGACACCCTCCTTGTGTGCGCCACTGGGCTAAAGTATGACAGTCACACGATAAACAAAACAAAATCAAGGGCTATGGGGGGTGTCCGGACCCCTAGGACACCCCCCCTTGTGTGCGCCACTGGGCTAAAGTAATGATAGTCACAAGATAAACACAAAATCACGTGTTCACCATTTATTCTAAATTTTTAAAAAAAATTTAATTCTTACTGCAAAAAGCAAAAGTTGGCAACAGCCAGGAGCATGGACTGATGGCTGGAAACAACTGATTGTAGGTATGTGATTATTACGTCACATGAATTTAGCCCAATTCCCATAACACACACAATGAAATTTATAGATAATATTTTCAAAGTTTATAAAATTTTTTGGATTCTTTTAAAACTAGTGAGATAAATGAATTGATACTCGGTAGTACAATGATCAGTACCTGTCAGTTTTTCACACCTGTGATTTAAGATTTAAAAAATTAGACGTATATCCCCAAAAACCTTCTCTTCTATCACACATTGTAAAAAGGCGCAATTTTTTCCCCAGAATAATGTTCCCTTAAACACAATCCCAGAGAGTAGAGTAAATCAAGGAATAAATACACTCACGTACTTCCACTAGACTTCTGGAGGGTGGTAGGAAGAGAAAAATAAAAAAAATCAAGGAAGGGCCGTCTCATTGGTCGCTTCTTGGTCACGTGCCTTGTTTACATATTGTGGTGCGTACGTGCTGGAAGGACTTACCTATTCTGATGGAAATTCGCGTCCCGCTTTCAGCATGTCCACGTACGGGAGAAAATTTTCAAAGGTAATCAAGAAAAGAATTGTGTGGAAACTACATAAATACCGGAATCTTTTCACTCTCTGCACAATGAAGTCGAGCTGAAAACGGGGACCACCCTTCTCTGGTGGCATCGGAAGAAAGGAAATTTGAATGTACTAGGAACCCTTTCTAATGAAAGGTAGAAACTGCGTTTGGTGCTTTGCATACTGATTCAACTGGATATGACATCTTTTTTCCCTCCTTTCTTTCTTTCGCGGAAAAACCGGGAGAAATTTCGGGTGCAATCAAGAACAGTTGAGACTCAAAGAGGATTTTTCTTTTTTCAACAGTTACAAAAAGTGATGAATACTCTAAGTTTAATGTGATTAAATAAGGGGAAAAAACCGTTGTAATAAAAAAGCTAAGCAAATTAATACAAATTTGATTTTAATCTGAAATGAAATACCTGTAACGACAGGCAATTTGATGTGTGAATGAAATTTCTATTATTTTTTAGGTATTTACGTGTTATACCTTCAAATCAAAAGACGCCGCCAAGTACAGCCAATAGTAAAAACCGTTCCGTACACTTTCGAACACTGTAATCATAACTTAAACAGTGCAGCATATATTGAAATGACGATGTCTATTCGTTGGATGTAATTGGTTGATGGTAAAATACGTAAACACCAATTGTTCAAATAAATTACAAGTAAAAAGTAGAAAAGTATGTTTTTAATATCATCAGAACGATGCGTCATAATTACCATAATTTCCTTCCTAATTTTCCTATTTCAATCCTTCTACTGTGAACATGAGTGTGTCAAAATTTGTTGTTCAAGATATACATATTTGAATTGAACAATTTGAGTAGTCTCTATTTCAAAGGGAAATGCTTAATTTTGTGTTGATGTAACGGGAAAAAGTAAGTCAATATTCTTCATTCCTGTATTACGTTCAATGGATTAAATTCATGAGACGGCATAGTCGCATGATAACTGCAATCACGTATTACCATCCAATCAATTCAGAAGTTCACCTGACGTCACAGCCACATGATAACTGCAAATTCGTGTGTTACCATTCAATCAATTCAAAAGTTCACCTGATGTAATAATCACATGATAAATGTAATCATTTCATGCGCTTCACTGCTGAGATTTTCTTATAAAAAGTACATATTCGTCAAGAATAACAACGCATATAGGTAAACAAAATGCACTTGATTTGAAAGTACATGTAAAATATAAGAATTTTCTTTTTCAAATTTTGAAAAACTTTTTGAAGAATCTTAATACTTTAGCATCTTTATCCAATTATCAAATCTGAAATTCTACTTAAATTTTACAAGTAGAATAACAAGCACAGGTCTAATATCAGTTTTGATTTTAATGGAGAACACGTGATTTTATTTACCACGTAACCATCATGAATTTAGCTCATTGTTGATAAAATTTCCTCATTTAAAAAGAAAATTAATGCGAAGTGAAATATAAATATTCATATAGAAAAAAAAAAGGGAGAGCATTTAAAGAATTTATTTAAACTAAACAAAAGTATTTCCCTCGACTAATCAAACTAATGAATTAAAAGAAAAACCCTGCATTAACTAATACATGCAAGCTAAGAGACTTAAAACCCGAAGCAGAAGCTGCGAATCGATACACACCAATTAACCATTAAACACAATACACCGCTTTAAAATTCACACACCGAAACAGATTTTTGAAATTACAATGGCATTCCGAGCATCGTCCAACCTGAACTCTTTAAATTTCCCTCCGGACTGCTTAGGGAACCAATGCCGTACAGAGGGAAAAATTACAGGCGGCAGAAAACCTCTAGAAATTTGTTCCGCTCGGAGCCGCACTCTCAATTTCCGATTTTGCATTCAGGTTGTCGAGTAACACAAAACCGCATCCTCCAGGAATGGCAATCCTGGGCAGGCCAAGGTGTTATGGGCATCGTATACCCTGGAGGGGTCAGGAGCAATGAATCCGGTAAGTCTGATTGCCTCTAAAACCCAGAGGCCCAGGGGGGCGGAAACAAAGTCGGTCATCCTGAATATTAAAGGGCGTAGCCCCCGGTGGCCTTGCCAGATTCCACTTTCCGGTAATCTCTTTGAGGATCTTGACCGGAATGCCCAATGAAATCGAAAAGGGACCTTCCTTCGAGTGACTTGGGTGACAGGAGAGATCTCTCAATTATCGTGCACAGATAGGAATCGAAGAAAATACTCTGGTCACTTACTCACTGGACCTTATTTATAGAAAGCGCCTCAACTCGCTTTTTCTATTTTTATTTTTTTTTTTACTTCTCTTCCTTTTTTTTCTGCATTCGCGTCAAAGGGAAAAAGAG